>JAWRVZ010000504.1:0-95000 GCA_037043235.1 Rhodeus uyekii
TGTTCCTGCACACACTCTCTTGCGTGTTGTTTCTGTGTCCACATGAGGGCAGTGAGGAACAGTGGAAGGAAATCATCACTTGTTTTTATGTTTATGACTCTAGAGAGATTGTCTGTATGAGCGGCTGCATTCAGCTGAAGAAGAACATCATAGATTCGTAAACAACTTTAGTTAATATACAAGGAAAAATATACAGTGGATGTACTGAAACAATTATCACTCAGAAATTGCTTGTAAATCTCACAAAGACTTACAAAGAAACAGCAAGTAACACATTGAATTAAACAGGAAATTGAGAGTGTGTGTGTGTGTGTGTGTGTGTGTGTGTGTGTGTGTGTGTGTGTGAGAGTATTCAAAGCACAGCCACATCCTTATGGTCGTCCACCTGTGATCAAAAAATATGTTATTGATTACTTTTTGACTTTTACTTCAGGTGCAACTCTGTGTGTGTGTGTGTCTCTCTCTCTCTGTGTGTGTGTGTGTGTGTGTGTGTGTGTGTGTGTGTGTGTGTGTGTGTGTGTGTGTGTGTGTGTGCGTGTGTGTGCGTGCGTGTGTGTGTGTGTGCGTGTGTGTGTTTTAGGTTTTGATGAGATGGAAACATTGACCTCTGGGTTCATGTGAATGTCAGGGTTCACCGCGGGTCACGTCTAGGGTTGATGTTTGGGTAAGAGTGGTGGAATGTGATCGAGTCGCCCCGAGCTCAGAGTACAAAGGTTCAAGATCCTAAATATGTCATTCATATAGTTTAAATAGAGGAGCCGTGTGTGCAATTTGAGACTGTCATCTCCAATTCTGCTGCTGTGAAGAGCCTTTACACGCCTCGACAATAACAACAGCCTGGAGCGACAGCGCTGACGTCTGACGGCCACTAGAGGGACGCAGGGAGAGGGGTTTGAGCTACTGACCAATTAAAGCGAATTAAAGAACAGAAGAAATTAAAGGAAACAGTAGAGAGAGTGGCACTTGCAAAAAAGAAATAGAAAAAAATAGAAATACAGTAATACCTTGAGATATGAGCATCCTGACATACTGAGATACGAGAAGCCTTCAAGCAATTGTTTGCTTTGAGATACGAGTAAATATTTGAGATACGAGTAAATATTTGAGATACGAGTAAATATTTGAGATACAAGTAAATATTTGAGATACGAGCAACTGTTTGCTTTGAGATATGAGTAAATATTTGAGATACGAGTAAATATTTGAGATACGAGTAAATATTTGAGATACGAGCAACTGTTTGCTTTGAGATACGAGTAAATATTTGAGATACGAGCAGCTTCCAGACGCTAGAGGTGTTCAACACTCGCAGCAGCTCAAGCTCCTCATTTATGGGTAATTGCATATGATCTCCACTAGAGGCAGCTTGGTTTTACAGCGGGGGTTACCGGGGGCAACGAGTGATTCACCAGTATTAAGCTGGGAGCAGCACGAGTTATGAGTGTTCAATAATAATCAATATGAGCTTCTGAGTCTATCCAATACACAACACGGGAAGAAACACTACACTTCTGCATTGTGTTTGTGTTATCTACGCAATCCCTCCTTCTTCTCCTCCTTCCCCTTTTTTAGAGGGCTGGAACGGATTACTATTTTTCCTGTTTTTTTCTTATGGGAAAAAATGATTTGAGATACGAGCAGCTCGAGTTACGAGCTCGTCCTGGAACGGATTATGCTCATATCTCAAGGTATTACTTTATGATCCTTGTAATGTTGATCCTTAGAAATATATAATCTTATAATGCTGCATATGTAGGAGCTCACTAGGTTTTATTTTTGCCTGTAAAATGAAGTTAATTAAAAATAAAAATGTAGAACAAAATAGATTTTTCTCTTTCAATAGTCAATACAAACCAACAATTCAAAGCATGTCTGTATCGAAACGCTTGAACCTGCTGTACTTTCTAATTATAATTGGAAAAGAGTCTGAAAATAAGTTATCAGGGCAATCCTCGGTCTTCGTTAATCTTATTTGAATGTTCTTCTTTTGTTACGCTTGCATTTACACATGATTACGAGTTTGGCACATGTGTTTTTGTGACATCTGCGTTTATTTTGTTGTTTATTTAATCCCTAAAATAGATTTGTGTTTGGCCTCAATCTCAGGTTTCTCTCCAGCAGCGTTTGTTCTTTTTTTCCTGAGCGACTGCAGTCTTTGTTCTGTTCTGCTTCACTACTTTACAGTAATTAGTTCAGGATAAATAGGTATTTGGACTGTAATTCTAATGAGGCTTTGCGTAAAACAAGATCTCAGGCATTATAAAGATAAACACAGATGGTTCGTCTGAAGTGCGGCACATTTAAGTGTTTTCTACAGAACGACTGAGAGCCAGTGAACAAAAATAGGCTCCCGTTTTGTCATGTCCTGTTTTGTTGAATGTTTTTATGTAATATCCCGTTGAATCATTCTTCAAATGTTATGGGAACGTTGCTTGAACGTTCTTCTTCTGAGTCTTGAGATCATTGTCTGTTTAATGCATTCATATATCCGTACATCAGTCATATTCATATTAGGTTTCAGGGCAAAGAAACCCGGGCGCAGCGAGAGTGTTCAGAAGATCAGAAAGCATGTTTGTAGCCGTTTTCGTTGTGACATACTTTTGTTTGTTATCTGATTTCCAGGTTAGTGTTGTAAAATTAGTTGGCTTTGTTTTATTCTTTGTTTTAGCCTGAAGTTTATATTGCTCCTTATTTTTGCTCTTTTAATAAATTTACTCTTTGCAATTTAAAAAGAGTTTGGTGTTTTGAAGCCTTGTTTATACTGTGTATATATATATATATATATGCATACTGCTCAAAATCTTTAAGGGAACACTTCATATAATAATTATTTTGGATGTAAATTGTTTTGCATTGTGTTGCTTTGCTTGTGTTCTGCACATTTGGCCAAATTATACATTATACTCATGAATATTCATCAGTATTAAACTATTTATACTGTACACTGTAAAAAAGGTTGCTTCCAAAAGTGCAATCAAGCTTAAATAACATTAAACTGACCTTAAAAATGGTTTGACTCCTTTATAACCTTTTAAATGAAAGCAATATAAAAACACATGTTGTCATAACACATTGATCATGTATTTTTTAGCAGTATGATGGTACTGGGACGGTGTTTTTGACTCGTTTCCATACGCTGCTCTTCATCAGGGCTTTACTGGTTTCAGAGTCTGTCAGTCAGTGGGCGGGTGATTGACATGCGGCCGGGGCCCCGGGGTCGAGCCTGATGCAGGTGAGTCATGTGCGTGCTGTGACCTCTCAACTCTGACCTCTGACCCCTGCAGGCTCAATGACTCAAGTTACTGTGATTCAGAGGAATAAACTAGTGGACTGCCCACTACACACTGCACTGGAAGTACTGTATGCTATATTTCATACAGAAAATACATTTTCATAGACTTCTGAGGATATACTGTATTCTATGTGTGTGTGTGTTTGTGTGCAATACAATACAGACATATTGTTCTGTAGATGCCCACGGATAACGGTGTGTTTAGTTAGTATTTAGTTGATTTTCATGATTTTTTGACATTGACATGTGAATGCAATGATGTGTGTGTTGAGTTTTGGTTTGACTGAAGCTGCTGTCCTCAGGTGTGTAATAATGATTATGATAAATCAGTCTGTCAGTCCTATTGATTCAATTATTTTGCAAACATTTCCATCTAGTGCCTGTAACTGGTATTGCACTAAATACTGATAATTATAAAGGATCATCATATCAGAATGATTTGGGAAGATCATGTGACACTGAAGACTGGAGTAATGATGCTGAAAATACAACTTTAATCACAGGAATAAATGATACTTTACTATATATTCACATAGAAAACAGCTGTTTTACATTGATATAATATTACACTGTTTTACTGTATTTATCATCTAATAAATTCAGCTTTAATCACAGGAATAAATGACACTTTACTATATATTCACATAGAAAACAGCTGTTTTACACTGATATAATATTACACTGTTTTACTGTATTTATCATCTAATAAATTCAGCTTTAATCACAGGAATAAATGACACTTTACTATATATTCACATAGAAAACAGCTGTTTTACACTGATATAATATTACACTGTTTTACTGTATTTATCATCTAATAAATTCAGCTTTAATCACAGGAATAAATGACACTTTACTATATATTCACATAGAAAACAGCTGTTTTACACTGATATAATATTACACTGTTTTACTGTATTTATCATCTAATAAATTCAGCTTTAATCACAGGAATAAATGACATTTTACTATATATTCACATAGAAAACAGCTGTTTTACACTGATATAATATTACACTGTTTTACTGTATTTATCATCTAATAAATTCAGCTTTAATCACAGGAATAAATGACACTACTATATATTCACATAGAAAACAGCTGTTTTACACTGATATAATATTACTGTATTTTCAATATAATCAATTGGTGAGTGTAAAATCTTCTATATGATAACAGGATAAACAGAACAACGTGTGGAAAAGTAAACAAGGCCTCTAAACTGAACAAACTGGTGAACTAAGAGCTAAAACATTGATCAAACCTCTTTAAAAAGGCTCAAAGGGTTTTAGGACTTATTGATGTCAGATTTTATCTTTTTTTTTGTTTTTACATTGAGTTTCTTGACACATTTTAATCTTGTGTGGCATCTCGGGATGAAGTGACAGAAATGCCAGCTTGTCACATCTGTCTCCAGCGCACAGCAGAACCTGCCTGAGGCTGTTTGTCAGCAGAGCGCGAATCAGGCCTGTGCAAACGATTCAGGACTTAATTACAAGCCGTTAAAAAGAGTGTGATTGTGAGTGTAGACTAGTGAATGATACCAAATGCAGGGACGACTGACACTGTGACCCTTCTGGACAAATTAACCTGTTAACTGCCAGTGTCTCTTTTCTCCCCATCACATATTTGACGATTACATTGATGTACATTGAGTTTGATCAGTAGGATCATGTTTGTTTTACGCGTCACGTTTGAGCTTCAGCGAGAACCAATGAGGTTCATTCTCGTGTTACGCGTCACATTTGAGCTTCAGCGAGAACCAATGAGGTTCATTCTCGTGTTACGTGTCACGTTTGAGCTTCAGCAAGAACCAATGAGGTTCATTCTCCAGTTACGCGTCACGTTTGAGCTTCAGCAAGAACCAATGAGGTTCATTCTCGTGTTACGCGTCACGTTTGAGCTTCAGCAGAACCAATGAGATTAATTCTCGTGTTACGCGTCACGTTTGAGCTTCAGCAGAACCAATGAGATTAATTCTCGTGTTACGCGTCACGTTTGAGCTTCAGCAGAACCAATGAGATTAATTCTCGTGTTACGCGTCACGTTTGAGCTTCAGCAGAACCAATGAGATTAATTCTCGTGTTACGCGTCACGTTTGAGCTTCAGCAAGAACCAATGAGGTTCATTCTCATGTTACGCGTCACGTTTGAGCTTCAGCGAGAACCAATGAGATTAATTCTCGTGTTACGCGTCACGTTTGAGCTTCAGCGAGAACCAATGAGATTAATTCTCGTGTTACGCGTCACGTTTGAGCTTCAGCAAGAACCAATGAGATTAATTCTCGTGTTACGCGTCACGTTTGAGCTTCAGCAGAACCAATGAGATTAATTCTCGTGTTACGCGTCACGTTTGAGCTTCAGCGAGAACCAATGAGGTTCATTCTCCTGTTACACGTCACGTTTGAGCTTCAGCAGAACCAATGAGGTTCATTCTCCTGTTACGCGTCACGTTTGAGCTTCAGCAAGAACCAATGAGATTAATTCTCATGTTACGCGTCACGTTTGAGCTTCAGCAAGAACCAATGAGATTAATTCTCGTGTTACGCGTCACGTTTGAGCTTCAGCGAGAACCAATGAGGTTCATTCTCCTGTTACGCATCACGTTTGAGCTTCAGCGAGAACCAATGAGGTTCATTCTCGTGTTACGCGTCACGTTTGAGCTTCAACGAGAACCAATGAGGTTCATTCTCGTGTTACGCGTCACGTTTGAGCTTCAGCAGAACCAATGAGGTTCATTCTCGTGTTACGCGTCACGTTTGAGCTTCAGCAGAACCAATGAGGTTCATTCTCGTGTTACGCGTCACGTTTGAGCTTCAGCAGAACCAATGAGGTTCATTCTCGTGTTACGCGTCACGTTTGAGCTTCAGCAGAACCAATGAGGTTCATTCTCGTGTTACGTGTCACGTTTGAGCTTCAGCAAGAACCAATGAGGTTCATTCTCCTGTTACGTGTCACGTTTGAGCCTCAGCAAGAACCAATGAGGTTCATTCTCGTGTTACGCGTCACGTTTGAGCTTCAGCAGAACCAATGAGATTAATTCTCGTGTTACGCGTCACGTTTGAGCTTCAGCAGAACCAATGAGATTAATTCTCGTGTTACGCGTCACGTTTGAGCTTCAGCAGAACCAATGAGATTAATTCTCGTGTTACGCGTCACGTTTGAGCTTCAGCAGAACCAATGAGGTTCATTCTCCTGTTACGTGTCACGTTTGAGCTTCAGCGAGAACCAATGAGGTTCATTCTCGTGTTACGCGTCACGTTTGAGCTTCAGCAAGAACCAATGAGATTAATTCTCGTGTTACGCGTCACGTTTGAGCTTCAGCGAGAACCAATGAGGTTCATTCTCCTGTTACGCGTCACGTTTGAGCTTCAGCAAGAACCAATGAGATTAATTCTCGTGTTACGCGTCACGTTTGAGCTTCAGCAGAACCAATGAGATTAATTCTCCTGTTACGCGTCACGTTTGAGCTTCAGCAGAACCAATGAGGTTCATTCTCCTGTTACGCGTCACGTTTGAGCTTCAGCAAGAACCAATGAGATTAATTCTCGTGTTACGCGTCACGTTTGAGCTTCAGCGAGAACCAATGAGATTAATTCTCGTGTTACGCGTCACGTTTGAGCTTCAGCGAGAACCAATGAGGTTCATTCTCCTGTTACGCGTCACGTTTGAGCTTCAGCGAGAACCAATGAGGTTCATTCTCGTGTTACGCGTCACGTTTGAGCTTCAACGAGAACCAATGAGGTTCATTCTCGTGTTACGCGTCACGTTTGAGCTTCAGCAGAACCAATGAGGTTCATTCTCGTGTTACGCGTCACGTTTGAGCTTCAGCAGAACCAATGAGGTTCATTCTCGTGTTACGCGTCACGTTTGAGCTTCAGCAGAACCAATGATATTAATTCTCGTGTTACGCGTCACGTTTGAGCTTCAGCAAGAACCAATGAGGTTCATTCTCGTGTTACGCGTCATGTTTGAGCTTCAGCAGAACCAATGAGGTTCATTCTCGTGTTACGCGTCACGTTTGAGCTTCAGCAGAACCAATGAGATTAATTCTCGTGTTACGCGTCACATTTGAGCTTCAGCAGAACCAATGAGGTTCATTCTCGTGTTACGTGTCACGTTTGAGCTTCAGCAAGAACCAATGAGGTTCATTCTCGTGTTACGCGTCACGTTTGAGCTTCAGCAGAACCAATGAGATTAATTCTCGTGTTACGCGTCACGTTTGAGCTTCAGCAGAACCAATGAGGTTCATTCTCCAGTTACGTGTCACGTTTGAGCTTCAGCAAGAACCAATGAGGTTCATTCTCCAGTTACGTGTCACGTTTGAGCTTCAGCAAGAACCAATGAGGTTCATTCTCCAGTTACGTGTCACGTTTGAGCTTCAGCAGAACCAATGAGATTAATTCTCGTGTTACGCGTCACGTTTGAGCTTCAGCAGAACCAATGAGATTAATTCTCGTGTTACGCGTCACGTTTGAGCTTCAGCAGAACCAATGAGATTAATTCTCGTGTTACGCGTCACGTTTGAGCTTCAGCAGAACCAATGAGATTAATTCTCGTGTTACGCGTCACGTTTGAGCTTCAGCAGAACCAATGAGATTAATTCTCGTGTTACGCGTCACGTTTGAGCTTCAGCAGAACCAATGAGATTAATTCTCGTGTTACGCGTCACGTTTGAGCTTCAGCAGAACCAAGGAGGTTCATTCTCCTGTTACGTGTCACGTTTGAGCTTCAGCAAGAACCAATGAGGTTCATTCTCCTGTTACGTGTCACGTTTGAGCTTCAGCAGAACCAATGAGGTTCATTCTCGTGTTACGCGTCACGTTTGAGCTTCAGCAGAACCAATGAGATTAATTCTCGTGTTACGCGTCACGTTTGAGCTTCAGCAGAACCAATGAGGTTCATTCTCGTGTTACGCGTTGTAACACCCAGAGAGTGTTATGTATATATATTTTGGTTTTTGTTCACTGTTTTATATGCCGTAATTCCACAAGCAGCCAAAGAGGGCGCTACAGGTAATTGGTGACGGTATATAAGCCAGGAAATGTGTAGAGGGAGTGAGTTGTTGGTAGAGGGAAACCTCATGGTTAAGCTCACGGCTACTAACACTTCCGGAGTCCGGTTTGAGAACTATTTAAGTTTCTGCTCAAATGTGAGTATTTGAAGGTCTCCTGAGTTTTGCATATATTGTATTTGTGTTTACAAAAGTTTATGTGCATTGTTTTATTAGACAAGGACCTTCTATTCTACCCCTGCTTATCTGCTTGCTGTTACTACTACTGTGGTAGTTGTTCTGTCCGGTGGATAATCTCTCCATGACTTCAGTGATCTCCAGTCACTGAGCCAGAACCACAAATCAGCACCGCAAATTCCCAAACTGGATTTATAGGATTAATTCATTGCATCGCCCTCAAATAACCATCTTCATCTTCATCTCACCTCATCCCATCGTCTTCTGTTTCACCTATCTATGGACCATTCTGATAAGTTCCACATTGACTCTTTAAAGGCCTTGTGCTTAAAACTGTTTATTTTTGTTGGTATGGGATTGACTTGTTTGATTTTGTGAATAAACTTACAGTGAACGTATTTGTTTGAGAAAGTGTTTCTCTATTATCAGTACCGTACGATTCTTTGCAAACCTTCAGGAGCAAACCTTCATAGGGGAGGGTTGCAGAGTGGCGCCCGAACAGGGACTCGCTTAAAACTTTTGCGGGATTCCTTAAAAAAATAAAGATCGACGGTACTGAAAAACACTTCACAAACAAATATTTTTAACAAATATTCGCAATGGAAGAAAGAGAGCAGATTGTTGATTATTCTGAGGAAGCTTTCACTCGTCGTAGGGACCCAGTAACAAACCTGATAGATACTTTTGATGAATTATATTTAGATTCAGAAGAGGAAAGAGAAGGTAGAGTTGGGTCACTAGAGCAGGGAGTTGAACTGGCTGACCAAGCTGAATATTTACCCTTACCTCCGCCCCCTCAGGATTTCTTAGAAGTCGAATTACAATTCGGCAGGGATGAAACTGTCCGACGTGTGAGTAGCATTGAAGCGCACCTCGCTGACATTGAACACAGAATCAGTGACTTTGTTACCTCAGAGACATTAAGTATGAAATTGAGAGCGAATGAGGACAGGATGAATTATCATCTCAAAAGGGAGATAGATAGAGTTCGTCAACAATGCTGTGCCAAAATTGACGATCTAGCTAAGAGCATGGTGGATTGTTTGAAACGCCGTGACGACCAACTGGAACGACGGTTCAAAGCCATTCAGTCTGCAGCACCAACTCCGGTTCATACTAGTTCATATACCTCTCACAGAACATCTCAAGCACCCGATAGAATGACTTCAACACAAGATACGACAAGGCGAGTAACTCATTTTCCTTCACTATCTCATCTGCCTGCGGTTAAAATGGATGTACCCACTTTTAGTAATTCGAATTCTGAAGACCCCATGGAATTCATTGATCGATTCGAGGAGTATAATGAATTGAGACCAATGTCCCAGGAAGAGGTGTTGGCAGCGCTTTCCGTGAGCCTTAAGGGATCTGCCAAAAGCTGGTGGAGAGCGGAGAAACACGGTATTGGAGACTGGAATTCATTCAAAGAGAAATTCCTGTTTTCCTTTCTGAATGAGGATTATAAAGAAGTTGCTGCACAGAAGTTGGCAAATTATCGACAGAGAGTCAATGAAGCGGTAAGAGACTTTGCTTTTAACTATAGAGCAATGGCATTAAAGCTTAACCCTCTGCTGTCTGAAGCTGAATTAGTGCAGGCGACGTTAAGAAACTGCAATCCGCGGTTGGCATCACTGTTGAGGGGAACGGTGAAAACGATTGATGAACTGGTTCGTCTTGGTACTCAAATAGAGAAGGACTGGGCTGAGGGTAAAAGGAGATGGAATCAAGAGAAAGGTGAGGAACAGAAGAAGAGTTCTGCTGGTGGAAAAAATCAGCCTAATCGCCTGATGCTTATTGATCCGACTGCTGGCTTTCAGTGTAAAAACGTCCTGCAGGCACCCATGGTTTTAAGACACTCGTTCTTCAATGCTGTGATTGATACGGGAAGCACCTTTTCCACGTTTATCTCTGCCTGATTCTAATTCTAGTCATCCCATGTATTTTAATGAAGTACACAAGCTCCCTGCTGTAAGGTTTTATGCTGCCCGAGGAGAAGTTGAGGTGATGCAGAACGAGGACACAAAGCTAACTGACCACGTTGTGGAAACCTCTCGTGCTGCACCCGAGGTAAAGGATCAGTTGAAAGTTCTCTTATGTGATTGGCCTTCGGTATGTACCACAAGTCTTGGACGTACAAGTCTGATCAAGCATGAGATTAAAACTATTGATGAACTTCCGCTAAGGAAAAGACCATACAGAGTGTCGAAAGTCAAGAGTGATTTTATCGAGGAACAAATTAAGGAGTTGCTTCGACTCAAAATCATCAGACCTTCTACATCACCATGGGCCTCACCGGTGGTGGTAGTAGATAAAAAGGATAAGAGTATGAGGTTATGCGTTGACTATCGTGGTCTGAACGCAAAGACACACCTTGACGCATACCCGATGCCCCAAATCACCGATATCTTGGATTCACTCCAAGGAGCCAAGGTGTTTACCACGTTGGATTTAAAGAGCGGTTACTGGCAAGTTGAGATGGATCCTGGAAGTGTACAGAAGACAGCATTCACCACAGCTTCAGGGCTGTATGAATTCTTATGTCTTCCCTTTGGCTTGAAAAATGCTGCAGCGTCATTCCAACGGCTGATGGAGCAAGTCTTGAGGGAACACAAGAACAAATGCTGCATGGTTTACATCGATGACATCATTGTATACTCACCAGACATCCAGTCTCACATGAAACATCTCAGACAAGTGTTCCAGAGCTTACACAATGCTGGTCTCACCCTTAACCTTTCCAAATGTAAATTCATCTGTTCTTCACTGGAGTACCTTGGTCACACTATCACTGCAGATGGTGTTAAGATGAATCCGGACAAGGTGACTGCGATCAAGACTTACCCAACTCCCAAGAACCTGAAAGAGCTTCAGCGATTTCTAGGTCTGGCAGCATGGTACCATCGTTTTATCCCTGAGTTTTCGAGCAAAACGGCACCATTGCATGCACTGAAGAAGAAAGAGGCAAAGTGGCAGTGGACGGATGAGTGCCAACGCGCTTTTGAGCTTGTCAAAGATGAACTCACTAAGGCACCCATGTTAAACACCCCTAACTTTGAGTCTTCTTTTAAAGTACAGACTGACGCAAGCGATGTGGGCCTAGGAGCTGTGTTAACACAGGAGGTGGATGGCCAAGAAAAGGTAATTGCCTACGCGTCACGTTTATTGAGAGGTGCTGAGAAGTCTTATTCTGCGTCGGAAAAAGAGTGTCTTGCAGTCGTATGGGCGGTAGAGAAGTGGCACCATTACCTAGAAGGCAGAGCATTCGGGGTAATCACAGATCACGCTTCCCTGGTCTGGCTGTTCCAACATCCCAAGCCAACGTCAAGACTGGAAAGATGGACTATACGGTTGCAGGGCTATCACTTTACTGTAAGGTACAGGAGAGGACAGTGCAATGTCGTACCTGACGTATTGTCCAGAAGGTATACAGATGAGTCCCCAGCTGCATTGTTACATACACCAGCTAAGTATCCAGTCACGTGTGATTTGCCAGTGGATTTGTCACAAATTGCTGCTGAGCAGAAGCTAGACCCAGAGTGCCGAGAGCTAATGGGAAAAGTAGAGTACCAGAAGTCTACTGATATGAAGAGAACGCATTATGTGTTCAAGAACGCACTTTTATTTAGGAGTGTGCCAGACTCCAAAGAAGGCCAGAGATTCCAAGTCGTCATTCCTGCAAAGTTGAAGGAGGTAATCTTAAACTATGCACATGACAATCCCTTGAGTGGTCACTTGGGCAAATTTAAGACACTGATGAGACTGTTAGAGTTTGCGTATTGGCCCACGATTCGCACAGATGTGTGGCAGCACTGCAAAAATTGTCAGAGTTGTCAACGGTACAAGCCGAGTAACTTGAAACCTGCTGGAGGCTTACAAAGTGTTCCTCTAGTCGAGCCGGGTTACATGCTCGGAATGGATATCATGGGACCATTTCCCCGAAGTACTCGACAAAACGAATACTTGCTTGTTGTAGTGGACTATTTCTCAAAATGGGTAGAAGTATTTCCAATGAGAGCCGCCAAGTCTGCTACCATTGCACGATACCTGCGAGAGGAAATCTTCACCAGATGGGGAACACCAGCCTTCATTGTATCTGACCGAGGTCCGCAGTTCACATCCAACCTGCTGGATCAAGTATGTAAACAATGGCTCATAACACAAAAACTCACTACTGCCTATCATCCACAGTCCAACCTCACAGAAAGAATCAACCGGAACCTAAAAACGATGATTGCCTCGTATGTTGATCAAAACCATCGAACCTGGGATCAATGGGTTTATGAGTTTAGATTTGCTCTAAACACGGCCTGGCACGAAAGTACTGGTTTCTCAACCGCAGAAATAGCTTTAGGCCGGCAGTTGAAAGGACCTCTTCAGAGAGCCTTACAAAGTCCTCCAGACCCCGATCAACCGTCTTATAGTACTCTCGAACGTCAGCAAAGTTTGTACAAGTCAGTCAGAGAAAATGTTGACAAGGCTCAAGCCAAACAAAAAAGATATTATGATGGTAGAAGAAGGGCTCAGCATTTTAATGAGGGAGATTTAGTCTGGATAAGAACTCATCCTCTCTCTCGAGCGGATGATGCCTTTATGGCCAAGCTTTCTCCGAAGTGGAAGGGCCCAGCGAGAATTGAGAAAAGACTAGGACCTGTTAATTACAGGGTGGCTATGTTGTCAGATCCGACTCAGTGTGACACATACCATACACAGAACTTGAAAAATTTCCATGGGAAATTTTAAGGTCACGGGGAGGGGTATGTAACACCCAGAGAGTGTTATGTATATATATTTTGGTTTTTGTTCACTGTTTTATATGCCGTAATTCCATAAGCAGCCAAAGAGGGCGCTACAGGTAATTGGTGACGGTATATAAGCCAGGAAATGTGTAGAGGGAGTGAGTTGTTGGTAGAGGGAAACCTCATGGTTAAGCTCACGGCTACTAACACTTCCGGAGTCCGGTTTGAGAACTATTTAAGTTTCTGCTCAAATGTGAGTATTTGAAGGTCTCCTGAGTTTTGCATATATTGTATTTGTGTTTACAAAAGTTTATGTGCATTGTTTTATTAGACAAGGACCTTCTATTCTACCCCTGCTTATCTGCTTGCTGTTACTACTACTGTGGTAGTTGTTCTGTCCGGTGGATAATCTCTCCATGACTTCAGTGATCTCCAGTCACTGAGCCAGAACCACAAATCAGCACCGCAAATTCCCAAACTGGATTTATAGGATTAATTCATTGCATCGCCCTCAAATAACCATCTTCATCTTCATCTCACCTCATCCCATCGTCTTCTGTTTCACCTATCTATGGACCATTCTGATAAGTTCCACATTGACTCTTTAAAGGCCTTGTGCTTAAAACTGTTTATTTTTGTTGGTATGGGATTGACTTGTTTGATTCTGTGAATAAACTTACAGTGAACGTATTTGTTTGAGAAAGTGTTTCTCTATTATCAGTACCGTACGATTCTTTGCAAACCTTCAGGAGCAAACCTTCATAGGGGAGGGTTGCAGCGTCACGTTTGAGCTTCAGCAGAACCAATGAGGTTCATTCTCGTGTTACGCGTCACGTTTGAGCTTCAGCAGAACCAATGAGATTAATTCTCGTGTTACGCGTCACGTTTGAGCTTCAGCAAGAACCAATGAGGTTCATTCTCGTGTTACGCGTCATGTTTGAGCTTCAGCAGAACCAATGAGGTTCATTCTCGTGTTACGCGTCACGTTTGAGCTTCAGCAGAACCAATGAGATTAATTCTCGTGTTACGCGTCACATTTGAGCTTCAGCAGAACCAATGAGATTAATTCTCGTGTTACGCGTCACGTTTGAGCTTCAGCAGAACCAATGAGGTTCATTCTCGTGTTACGCATCACGTTTGAGCTTCAGCAAGAACCAATGAGGTTCATTCTCGTGTTACGCGTCACGTTTGAGCTTCAGCAGAACCAAGGAGGTTCATTCTCGTGTTACGCGTCACGTTTGAGCTTCAGCAGAACCAATGAGATTAATTCTCGTGTTACGCGTCACGTTTGAGCTTCAGCAGAACCAATGAGATTAATTCTCGTGTTACGCGTCACGTTTGAGCTTCAGCAGAACCAATGAGATTAATTCTCGTGTTACGCGTCACGTTTGAGCTTCAGCAGAACCAATGAGATTCGTTCCCGTGTTACGCGTCACGTTTGAGCTTCAGCAAGAACCAATGAGGTTCATTCTCCTGTTACGTGTCACGTTTGAGCTTCAGCAAGAACCAATGAGGTTCATTCTCGTGTTACGCGTCACGTTTGAGCTTCAGCAGAACCAATGAGATTAATTCTCGTGTTACGCGTCACGTTTGAGCTTCAGCAGAACCAATGAGATTAATTCTCGTGTTACGCGTCACGTTTGAGCTTCAGCAGAACCAATGAGATTAATTCTCGTGTTACGCGTCACGTTTGAGCTTCAGCAGAACCAATGAGATTAATTCTCGTGTTACGCGTCACGTTTGAGCTTCAGCAAGAACCAATGAGGTTCGTTCCCGTGTTACGCGTCACGTTTGAGCTTCAGCAAGAACCAATGAGGTTCATTCTCGTGTTACGCGTCACGTTTGAGCTTCAGCAGAACCAATGAGGTTCATTCTCCAGTTACGTGTCACGTTTGAGCTTCAGCAAGAACCAATGAGGTTCATTCTCCAGTTACGTGTCACGTTTGAGCTTCAGCAGAACCAATGAGATTAATTCTCGTGTTACGCGTCACGTTTGAGCTTCAGCAGAACCAATGAGATTAATTCTCGTGTTACGCGTCACGTTTGAGCTTCAGCAGAACTAATGAGATTAATTCTCGTGTTACGCGTCACGTTTGAGCTTCAGCAGAACCAATGAGATTAATTCTCGTGTTACGCGTCACGTTTGAGCTTCAGCAGAACCAATGAGATTAATTCTCGTGTTACGCGTCACGTTTGAGCTTCAGCAGAACCAATGAGGTTCGTTCCCGTGTTACGCGTCACGTTTGAGCTTCAGCAAGAACCAATGAGGTTCATTCTCCTGTTACGTGTCACGTTTGAGCTTCAGCAAGAACCAATGAGGTTCATTCTCCTGTTACGTGTCACGTTTGAGCTTCAGCAAGAACCAATGAGGTTCATTCTCGTGTTACGCGTCACGTTTGAGCTTCAGCAGAACCAATGAGATTAATTCTCGTGTTACGCGTCACGTTTGAGCTTCAGCAGAACCAATGAGATTAATTCTCGTGTTACGCGTCACGTTTGAGCTTCAGCAGAACCAATGAGATTAATTCTCGTGTTACGCGTCACGTTTGAGCTTCAGCAGAACCAATGAGATTAATTCTCGTGTTACGCGTCACGTTTGAGCTTCAGCAGAACCAATGAGATTAATTCTCGTGTTACGCGTCACGTTTGAGCTTCAGCAGAACCAATGAGATTAATTCTCGTGTTACGCGTCACGTTTGAGCTTCAGCAGAACCAATGAGGTTCATTCTCGTGTTACGCATCACGTTTGAGCTTCAGCAAGAACCAATGAGGTTCATTCTCGTGTTACGCGTCACGTTTGAGCTTCAGCAGAACCAATGAGATTAATTCTCGTGTTACGCGTCACGTTTGAGCTTCAGCAGAACCAATGAGATTAATTCTCGTGTTACGCGTCACGTTTGAGCTTCAGCGAGAACCAATGAGGTTCGTTCCCGTGTTACGCGTCACGTTTGAGCTTCAGCAAGAACCAATGAGGTTCGTTCCCGTGTTACGCGTCACGTTTGAGCTTCAGCAAGAACCCTTGTTGGTTCTTGAGGAAACTCAAAGGTGCTGTGTAACACAAGGATGAAGCTCATTTGTTTCTTATGGAAAAGTGAAAATAGTACCCAATGCACTTTTTCCCATTCATAATGACATGATTGCACCATCTTTGTATATATGTGTTTGTTTCCACATCAGCCATTACATCAGTCTGTTCTAGATGCTGCATAGCCAAGATTTAACATCTATTCTTCACTAATGGTTTAATCACAGCAGTGTGCCTTTCCAAAGTTGCAGATCAGTTGGCGTGTGATACTGTTGCGTGTTTGGGGTCCAGAAGGCCTTTGCTGCAGTTGTCAATAACAGATTTGTCAAGTTAATTAAAGCTGTGCTCTGTTTATTGCTGACCCCATCGACCTCCTGTGTTCACTTTGTCTGTTCCCTCACGGAAGCTGCATCTCTCTGGTTGTCTGTATGCAAATGTCTGCATTCAAATAAACCGTTGAAGAACAAAACAGCAGCAGTGAAGAGTAGATACAGGTCTGTGTTTTAACTATTTGAATCAAAAGTTTTTGCCATGTTTTCTGGCACTAGTGACTTATTCTGCTGTGATTCGGCCTCAGGGAAGGACAAGCAACATGTGCTGCAAGAGTACAATTCATTTACGATCAGTTTAATGCATTTTTGCATTAAATCCATTTCATTATCAAAACACACACTACTACACCCATTGAAGTGCTGCTATCGTTTTCCGTCCATGAGTGGTCAGGTACTAAAGCATCAATGCAATCACTCAGATCGTTTGCTCACAGTAAGAGTCTTCTGCTCAGTAATCATCCACCATTCACTTAGAGAAGTTATTGACACATATCGATTAACAATGTTGGGGGAAGTAACTTGAGATGCGTATTCTAATTAATTTTTCAAGTAATTAGTGAGTAATGAATTACTTTTAAATTTACAACTAAATATCTGAGTTACTTTTTCAAAAAAGTAATACAAGTTACTTTGTTTTCCCATGTATTTTCTGACACGTCTCCTGTACCAAATCGGGAGTTGTTGTTTGTGTGTGAGTGTGTTAGAGAATGTGTGTGTGTGTGTGTGTAACATGATGGTTATTGTAGTTCTTGACTAAATGTGAGCATTTAATAATCTCACTCGCAATCGCACTGCTGAAGGATTCAGTAAATCCACAGGTAAAAATGACTTTAGATGTTTTGGTATTTTTGTTAGAGGCTTGTTATTTAAATATTGTTGTGAAAGTGCTTTACATTTGCCCCAAAAATAGAGCTTTTTGTTATTGAACAACAATCAAACATTAATCCAAGCCCAGATTAGAGAATAAGTAACACAAAGTAGTTTAAGTTTAGTTTAAGTTTTCTTAAAAAGTAACTAACACAATTAGTTACTTTTTAATGGAGTAACGCAATATTGTAAACGAATTACTTTTCAAAAATAGCTTTTCCTAACACTGTTGATTAATGCAAAACATACTGGTTCTCTAAACAATTCATATTTTTTTTCTATTGAACCCTTAGAGGAAGGTACAACGAAACTACACACATCAGTGAAAGTCAAAATACCATGATATGAGTCTGCCATATTAACATTTATGAGTGAATACATACTTGATCATACATGATCATCTACAGTTAATGGAAACTATACTGTCTTAGAAAAAACGATTCTATATAGAACTTTAAAGGGTTCCGCAAGGCATTTCATATATAGAAGCTTTTCCCGTCTTGGAATCACTTTATGATTTAGTTTTAATTTACTTTTTACATTTAATGAAATAGGTATACTTTAACCTATTAGACATGATAGTGTTATGCAATCACTCAAGACATTTCCCCTTATATATATAAAACCTTTTTTGCATTAAGAACCCTAAAGTTCTATTTAGAACCATTTTTGCATTAAGAGCCCTAGAGTTCTATGTAGAACCATTTTTGCGTTAAGAACCCTATAGTTCTATGTAGACCATTTTTGCATCAAGAACCCTAGAGTTCTATGTAGAACCATTTTTTGCATTAAGAACCCTAGAGTTCTATATATAGAGACATTTTTGCATTAAGAACCCGAGAGTTCTATGTAGAACCTTTTTTGCATTAAGAACCCTATAGTTCTATGTAGAACCATTTTTGCATCAAGAACCCTAGAGTTCTATATATAGAACCATTTTTGCATCAAGAACCCTAGAGTTGTATGTAGAACCATTTTTGCATCAAGAACCCTAGAGTTCTATATATAGAACCATTTTTGCATCAAGAACCCTAGAGTTGTATGTAGAACCATTTTTGCATCAAGAACCCTAGAGTTGTATGTAGAACCTTTTTTGCATTAAGAACCATTGAGTTGTATGTAGAACCTTTTTTGCATCAAGAACCCTAGAGTTGTATGTAGAACCATTTTTGCATCAAGAACCCTAGAGTTGTATGTAGAACCTTTTTTGCATTAAGAACCCTAGAGTTGTATGTAGAACCTTTTTTGCATCAAGAACCCTAGAGTTCTATTTAGAACCATTTTTGCATTAAGAACCCTAGAGATCTATGTAGAACCTTTTTGCATTAAGAACCCTAGAGTTCTATGTAGAACCTTTTTTGCATTAAGAACCCTAGAGTTCTATGTAGAACCATTTTTGCGTTAAGAACTCTATAGTTCTATGTAGACCATTTTTGCATCAAGAACCCTAGAGTTCTATGTAGAACCATTTTTTGCATTAAGAACCCTAGAGTTCTATATACAGAGACATTTTTGCATTAAGAACCCGAGAGTTCTATGTAGAACCTTTTTTGCATTAAGAACCCTATAGTTCTATGTAGAACCATTTTTGCATTAAGAACCCTAGAGTTCTATGTAGAACCTTTTTTGCATCAAGAACCCTAGAGTTCTATATATATAGAACCATTTTTGCATCAAGAACCCTAGAGTTGTATGTAGAACCATTTTTGCATCAAGAACCCTAGAGTTGTATGTAGAACCTTTTTTGCATTAAGAACCATTGAGTTGTATGTAGAACCTTTTTTGCATCAAGAACCCTAGAGTTGTATGTAGAACCATTTTTGCATCAAGAACCCTAGAGTTGTATGTAGAACCTTTTTTGCATTAAGAACCCTAGAGTTGTATGTAGAACCTTTTTTGCATCAAGAACCCTAGAGTTCTATTTAGAACCATTTTTGCATTAAGAACCCTAGAGATCTATGTAGAACCATTTTTGCATTAAGAACCCTAGAGTTGTATGTAGAACCATTTTTGCATCAAGAACCCTAGAGTTGTATGTAGAACCATTTTTGCATCAAGAACCCTAGAGTTGTATGTAGAACCTTTTTTGCATCAAGAACCCTAGAGTTGTATGTAGAACCTTTTTTGCATTAAGAACCCTATAGTTCTATGTAGAACATTTTTTGCATTAAGAACCCTAGAGTTCTATGTAGAACCATTTTTGCATCAAGAACGCAAGAGTTCTATATATAGAGATATTTTTGCATCAAGAGCCCTAGAGTTGTATGTATAACCATTTTTGCATTAAGAAGTGATAGAGAATATAAATTTGCTTTTCTGTGCATTTTGCGAGGATGTTTGCTCCTCAAAGTAATGATTCCCTTTGCAAACTATCGTCATATTTCTCTGTCCTCAGAGAGAGTCGGATGGAAAGCGTATCGTTGAGACACGGATGCATCAGTCAGCGCTCGCACACGCTGATCCCAGCGGCTCAAACACTCTCCTCCTTTGACGTCTGAACATGTCTGGATGTATTTTAGTCCATGAGCTGATCTGAACCGACCACAGCTTATCACTGAGAGGTTAGTTTGCATCTGCCGCTTATTATTGTACAGTAATACGTTTTAGATGTCACTGTTTTGTTGCTCTGATAGTTCTCACATTTTACATTTACATTTATGCATTTATCAGACGCTTTTATCCAAAGCAACTTCCATTGTACAAAAAACATTGATATTCTAGTCAGTTCTTGCTTTCCCTGGGAATTGAACCCATGACCTTGACGTTGCAAGCACCACTCTCTACTGATTGAGACACAGGAAAGGATTATGTGATTGTTACGATTAATATGTTGATAGACTCCTAAAGATAAGTGTTTTTTTTGCAGTGATGTCATAGAGCAACCAATTTTGGTTCTGTAAAGAACCTTTCAGTGAACAGTTTTTTTTTAGTGTGTAAAGAACATTTTATTAATCTTAAGAACCTTTTGTGGAATGTAAAGATTCTTTAGATGTTTACTCTTTCCCTGCCGGTGTGTTTTATAAAAGATGACAGACAGCAGCAACATTTTTGCAAAACTTGAATGCGAGTAAGTTTCATAAAAATGCAACATTTTGAACAAAATTTGAGAAAATCATGTTTTCCTCAAAGACTTTGTCCGGATGGGATGCAGAGCAATGACCAAAACACAGATGGAGTTGATCAAATTCATTCACCTCAAAGCTTCACAGTCGTTTCTTCTTCATGGATTTGATATTTCATTCAGTTCGTTTTCATCCTCTTTTTGCAACCAGTAACACATCCTTCTCTCACGGGTCAAAATGACCCAAAGCCCTAAAGTCATAATTATTTTTTTTATTTTTTATTTTTTTTGGTACAGAAAGCTTATATCATTTCATTTTTAGAATTCTATTTTTCAATACAATTTGTATCATGTTTTATTTTATTTGGCTTTAAATTACTATATTTGATCAATAAATGATATAATTTAAGCACATTTTTTACATTCTTTCAACTTGAATTCCAAATAACTCTCCAATACATGCACAACCCAGTTCAAATCCGCTCAAAATATCTCACATTGGGTCAGTTTGTGTCACAGTCGTAAGGGACAGATGAGGAGACGTAGAGGTTCAGGAAACAAGGAATGGAACTTTAATACGAACTTATACAAAATGCTTTAAATATACAAATGGCAAACAAAATGTGTAATATAAACATGGAGACTACTCACAAGGGGAACACAACAATACACTGACAAATACCGACACAGACTGAGGGAATCGTGGGGTTTAAATACAAAAGGAGGGAATGAGACACAGCTGACAAGACTAACGAGGTGACTGATGACATGACAGGTGGATGGAAACACATGGGAGAACACAGGAGGAAACAGGAAGTAGACAAAAGACACGATTGACATGTAACAGTTTGGGTGTCTTTCTTGAGGGGGAAAAACATAACATATCTCATGACTCTTGACACATTCCTTACTCATACATGGAACAAATGAGCTGATGGGTTTCTCTCATCTGTATACATTCAGATATACATCTAGACATTCAAAAATAATTTTTGGGTAAAGTTTTAGCATTTTTAGTTTTAATTTTGAGCATTTAATAGGTTTTCTGTGTATTCCTTGTATTCCATTCATTTCTAGGAGGGTCAAATTGACCCACAAGCGAAGGATTTATTTATCTTTTATATATATTTTTATTAAAACCGAATCCAGTCAATTTTTGTGAGTGTATTCATTGTTCAAGTATGACAGAAGTTCTAAGGTCTTGGACCTCGCCGATGAACACTCCATTTTTTTAAATTGAAAAATTAGTTTTGGGTCAAAATGACCCGTGGGAATATTTGATGATCTTGTTATTTTACACGTGCATCAACAATTCTTCTATCGCTCGTTTCTGCTTCTTAGTCGCCTTTTGATATGGCGATTCTGTCCTCTTTGAGAAGATACGTTATAGCGCCCCCTACCGTATAACAGTGAAAACACAGAAAGCCGAAAATTCTGTCAATGGTGGAGAAAGAGTTAAAGGTTCAACCTTTATTCGTAAGAGTGTATGTTAATTGGATCAGGCTAATGTTTTCCAGTTACTCAAAACTCAATAGTGCAGTATTTAATTTGAAAGTTTGTTTTATTTCAAATGATGCTGATATTCATGGGAAACTGTTCAGCATTTGGCCCAGAATATGGCGTGTTTTCAGAATATCCACACAGACTGAAGACAGTGAGAAGATTAGTATTTAAATTTTAAACCACTTGTCAAGTCACGTTTTCCAAGTGACTGATACAGCAGAATCCAGACACATTAATGTATAGTTTTAACTTCAGCTTAATCCGGTGTCAATCCTCTTCTGTGTTCAGTGTCATTCTGAGCTAAAGTGTATCTTTGCTAGGCTTTTTCCTGTACTTTATCCAACGCGACTTCAAGAAACACATTGACATTCTAATGCATTCTTGCTTTCCCTGGGAATCGAACCCATGACCTTGATGTTGCAAGCGCCACTCTCTACGACACAAGACTCAGGAAAGCTGTAATATTGTTTACATGTTGAACCCAGTGGTGTAGTGCTGTGGTTGTGTGCTGTTATTCTTCAGAAACGTGACAAATGATTTGATTTATTGAAGGTAAAGAGCCTGAGATGTTTCAGGCACGCTTCATTCCCCCCCGCTTTGCTACATTAGTTGAAATGGAGGGTGAATGAGCAGCAGGTAGTGTTTGACTCTGAAGCGTGATCCGATCGGTGTCAGTAAGCTTTTATCCGTGCAGGAGTTTGTCTCTAAGGAGTCTCTTCACACACGGATTCTTATTTTAAAAGCTTGAAGCTCCCGATGTGCGGCGGTTGCTGTCCGGTTTCCTTCTTCAGGCCCGGCGGGAGTTTACCGATGGGACTCCCTCTTGACCATTATATGTGCTAAAAGACTTTGAGCTCTACTTACTCGAGTAAGTACTATCTAGGAATTTTAGATAAAAAAAGCTGAAGTTTCTCCACAAAGAAAATGATTCTGTTTTTCTGGTAACATTTTAGATCAGGCGCGCTCACACTTTTTTGACCAATTGAAAATGATCCGTCTACTATAAAAATATAAAACATATATTTGTTTATGAATATATTGAGAATTCTTTATATGCACAATATATGCTGGTGTTGCGTAACTACATGAATCCATATTGCACAAAACAACATTCCTTCACCTTCTTCTTCTGCGTTGGGGTTTCAGAGGAAAGTCAGTGTCGTAGTTTGTATGAACGGTCTGAAAGCGCTGCTCCACATTTCCCTTCTTCGGTACAGCGATGACAGACGGCAGATTGAGAGGCAAACGCTCTTCCAAAATCACTCAGTGAAAGAAAAGTCCAGCTCTCACTCCGTATGGAAGTGCTGAGTTTAGTTTCTGACTTCTTTCTTTCTCCAGCTCTCACTCACTTTATACAATTTCTTAAATTTAAAATAAATAAATCAGAGGTTTTCTCGCTCGCTCGCTAGAGTTTAGCAGCACTTGTTGCCGCTGGTGACCCATGTGTCAGAAAAGGTCAGAGGTCAGACTGGCTGCCCTGTATGTTAATCAAGTGATGCATTTCATAGTGAGGCGGATGATGGACTGACGTCTACTTTAATTCCATGTGATCGACCCGCACTAGCTTTGCCATCGACCGGTAGATCGAGATTGATGTATTGGGCAGCGCTGCTTTAGAGTAACATCTCATTGTTTTTAGAGCATGTTCTGCTCTCACACACTCTTGCTGTTGTTTCTGTTTCACTAGATCAGGTTTTCCTGCTTGAATGTTGGTTATTTTCCCCATATTCTCGTCTCTTCCCAGTCTGTCAGAAACGCTCTGTTTAGTTCCTGTCTCTATGAAGCTCCTCCTTCTGAAAGCACACTGTGCTCTGATTGGTCGGCTGGATCGGTGTGTTGTGATTGGTCGAGAGCTTCCAGTGTGTTTGGGAAATGTCCCGCCCCTTCCCATAACCACCAGTTTCATCACACGACTCACTCACTCAAGCCCCGCCCCTTTATTCTGCGCATGAATTATGATAATGAGGAATATTGTGAGTGTTTGTTCCTGGAAGAAACTCAAGAATCAATGGAGGCGTTTCATGAGTTCAGAAACACTGACACTGATAGAGAAGAACTGCAGCTTCTTCATGATCAAACAGCAACACACACTATAGAGAAACATTTTAAAAAGCATAATAGGACATGAGAAATATATAATTACAGCAATTATTAACCTTTGTTAATATTATATAATACAAATGTTCATGGTAGTTCAAAATGCAAATGTTTGATGTTAAGAAAAAAAGAAGTATTTAATGGTAAAATTAACATTAAGATGAATAAACGCTGAAGTATTGTTCATTGTTAGTTCATGTTAACAAATGCAATCTTATTGTCATGGTTCTGATGTTTTTTTTTGCATGAGGATAAAGTGGCGTTTGAATGTTTAGTAGCAGCTGCAGAACTTTCCCTCTTTCTCGCTAACATCCTAATGTTTGTCAGACCGTATCATTTCTTGCATAATACAGCGAGCGCTCTAAAAACGTTGGTAAATAAGAGGTTTACCGTGGGATTTGCATATGCGCTCTCCACTCTGTATGTATGTATATATGTCACTCATCTGCATTAAACATGCATGGCATTGGCATTATAGTCTTATCAGTCCAGATGAACGAGCTGTGGGCAATTGAAAGTGACAGTAGTGCAGAGAAAATCAATTGAGTGTGTGCATCAGTCGATGTGTGTGATGCTGACTGTAAGTCCGTAGTACGTGAAGCTCCTCCTCACGGCTGGATTAGAGCACAGCCGCAGCCGCTCACGTTTAAAAGCAGCCTTAAGTTGAGCGATGAACACGTCGCTCATGTCCACAGATTTCACTGGCTCAGACTCCGAGGCGCAGCATCGCAGGTGAACTCTTCACATTCCTTCTGCTCAATTATAGAAACATGTTTTTACTTGGCATTTTATTTCTTCAAATATATTTCGGTCTTTACATTAGACTTATCGTACAAAACGAGCCATATAATGATTTTATTTAATTGAAAATGTCAGAAATTAGAGCTTGTTGTGATTATTTTATCTCTGTGTTTGTTCACTTTGCATTTATTCTACTGAATAAGGAACAACATCTGTAGTTAATATTTTTTATTCACTTTTTTATGTATTAAACTTCACTTTATATTAGATATAAAGTACAAAAATAGCCATATAATGATTTTATTTAATAGAAAATGACAGAAATTAGAGCTTGTCATTATTTTATATCTGTATTGGTTCACTCTTCATTTATTCTATTGAATAAGGAACAACATCTGTAGTTAATATTAGTTAATATCACTTTATATTAGATATAAAGCACAAAAAAGTCATTTTAATTGAAAATGTCAGATATTAAAGCATTATATATTTAACTTTACATTTATTCTATTGAACAAGGAACAACATCTGTAGACAATATTTTTTTTATTCACCTTTTCATGTATTAAAAATAATTTTGAAACAATTCAATCTGTCAGAAAGGAAAATTGGAAAGTTGTGATCTTATGATTATTTATTGTTTGTTTACTTCAAATTTATTCTGTTGAATTTGGAATTAATTCTGTACATTTAATTTACAATCTTAAAAAAAAAAGATTTTGGTTGCCAAATAATCCTTTATATTTTACATAAAGTGCAAAAATAGCCCATTTTAATTGTGATCTTGTGATTATCTTAAGTCTATTTTTATTCTGTTGAATTATTAATTTCTGTAGATAATATATATATTTTTTTATTTTGTGTTTGCCCACGACCAAAAATAATATAACTGACACTAAAAACTAAGACTAAATATGTATAATTTAATTATATATAAGTAAAATAAAATATAAAACAAACCTTAAGCTTATTTTATTTCAGTTAGTTCCAAAGGCAAGATTTCCCATTTTACTTTAGTTAAACGTTGTACTAAAATAACTAAAAATTAAACTGTATAATATTATATACAAAACAAATTATAAAAAAGACTGAATTTAAAATTAAAATACAAAACATATAATTCAAAATATTATTAAAAACTATAATAGTATTTCAACACCCAGCTAATAAAATACTGTTTTGCTAATATTTCCTGCAATAAGTTATGTTCCTGTAGGTTCAAAACATCATTTTTTTTTTTATTGTTTTGTATGCAAACGTTAGAGAAAACATTAAGAGAATGTTTCAGAATATCAGTAATATTATTTAAAAACATTAGACGAACATCTGACTAAACTTAAATTTAGACATTTTGTTCTAACATTGTGAGAATGTTATTAAAAACCAGATCACTTTAAACAAACAAACTAATAATGTTACCGGAAGAACGTTTGCTCATAACTATAAGGGAACCTTCACAGAACGTTCTGAGAACATTTCCTGTTAGCTGGGAAAGTACCACTTTTAGATTAGATTAGACGTAAATAACAAAGATAGCCAAAAAATTACATTTTGAGTCTTTTCATTGAATCAGAAATAAAATCATTGTGAGTTTGTTGTATTTGTTTTTTGTTTTTTTTATGTTACTTGGTTGTTTCAGTCTGCATGAGATATTAAAAAACCTATTGCTATTTTAAAGTCGTGAGAAAAATGTATTTAAAATTTCCCATCTTCAATTTTCCATTTGGATACTTTGTGACAGTTTCCGGTTTTGTCCCAAAACTTGCATGTAAACAGAGTGTTGAGTGATTGCTGTTGAGTTTGGTTTGCCTCTTAACATTTATTTACATAGTTGTTTTTCTCATAAAAACATTCATGCACACTTATAAACATCACTGCATTAAATGAAGTGCACTCAAATGCTGCAAGAGCTTTAAAAAAAACTACTTTTGACACTATTTTGCATGAAATTCAATGACATTCAGACATTTCTACGGGCGACTTCAGTGTTTACAATCGAGTGAACGTCGTCTTTTCCTCAAATCTGCAGCTTGAAGCACTTTTTAACTTGCATGACTGTTGATGGCTTTGATCACATTAACATTAAATAAATAAATAAACTTTAATCCTCTTATGGCACCTACACAGATGGGTCATTTAATCTCTTTCTAGCGTGTTTAATTACTTCCTTTAATCGTAAGGGTCATTGTCTGTGCCCAATTTAAATTATTACAGTTATAAAGCTTTCCTGCACAACACATTTTGTGGCTGGTGTAACTTAATATTCACTATCATCCATTTTCTTAAAGAGAATGATGCTAAGCTAATGCTTAAAGCTTGAATGCTCAGATCAGAGATCTGCAACAGCATTTATCTCTGCTTATATTTAGCTTCCCTCAGATCTGATTTGCGTGAATGTGTGTGATGAGATGACGTAGAGACGTCCACCTGAGCGCAAGGTTTTTCAGAGGACATGTTCTCTACACCTTCAGACAGGAGCCGTTAGCGCGAGCTAATCGATACTCAGAGCCACGGGACGCTTGATCAGCCGCTCGGAGGCGAAAATTAGAAATATCTTCAAACACTGCAGGACACAGACGTTAAAAGAGCAAAAATTGTCTCTGTAAAAGTTTTTGTCTTCAATAATGAGCAATATGCTGTTTTTTTCGAGTATCGTTATGTTTGGAAATGTGATTTTATACAATAGTTTAACAAACAAGAAGTTAACATAAGGTGACTTACATTTTAGACTCCGAATATTGTGTGTTTTGCTCTATTTTGCTAGTTACAAATTTTGGTTAGCTTTCCTGTACCTCAGTCAGTAGAGCATTGGCGCTTGCAACATCAAGATCATGGGTTCGATCCCCAGGGAAAGCAAGAACTGATTAGAATGTCAATGTGTTTCTTGAATGCGATGATAAAAGCATCTGATAAATGCAGGAATATAAATGTAAATGTACAATTAAATCCAGAGGACGTCTTCAAGCAACACAGTGAATCCGTGTTCGGTCTAATTAATGACTTAACGACTCGATCGTAAAGAAGGCCTGCATCCGAAATCACTTCCTCTCTTGAGTAGCTACTTATTTGGAATAAGTACGTACTTTGTGAGCGTTAAAAAAGTACGTTCTATACCAAGAAACTTGGACAAATATATGGAAGAAACCCAACTGAACACTAACAAGAGCGGACAGAGAACTGGACCAAACACAGGGTTTACATACACAAGGACTGATCAAAGAAACGAGACACAGCTGCGTTCGGCACGACGTCCGCTAAAAGCATCACACACACTTCATTCACTCTGTGTGCGTTTCTTCCCGGTAATGACCGTAAGAGATGTGGACGATGTGGACAATCCTTTTGCTAAAACACAGAAAATTATGATGCAGCAAATATACAGAGACAGAGATGATTTTTTTAAGGAGAGAAATTCTACTTGATAAGAATGTCTTAAAGTCAAATCAAGCATTATTTTCCTTTTTTATATTTGTGGTTGTTTTTAAGTAAATATTAAGTTCATTGGAGCGTAATATTATGAACTCTTTGTGGCAGAATGTGTAAACATTTTTTTCTAAAAATAAGAATAATTTTGCTCTTAAAATAAGAAGTTTGTGATTTCAGGATGAAATGAGACAAAATAAACCGTCTTTAAAAACATCCTTCATTCATTTAAAGAATCTCCTGAATTGCCCAAGGATATTCAAGTTATATTTTCTCAAACCAAGGAAAAATAATCTTTCACTTTTAGTTCTAGACAAGTTCATTTATCTGAGACATTTATCACCTTGTTTCAAGATCTTTTGACTCGTGAAGATTGAATTGTTTGCAGTGTAGAGATTCCCTGCATCTCCGGTGTGTTTTTCACTCCCAACAATGGATTTAAAATGTAAAAATGTAAAAATCTAGATGTAAAAATAAATAAATACATATAAATATTCTTAATAAGAATTAATTCTTAGGCCTCACTGCTTTGACCAAAGATTCTCATCTTTGATTATTGTTTTGAGTGTTTAAGTTTTTATTATTTTACAAAGTTCTGCAGCTTCCCAATGGAAATGTTCTAAAAAAGTCTAGATCTCCATTGGGAAGGAATTAAATGTTTTAATATAAATGAGATAAAGTAACTGCTGTTGCATTAAACAATAATTTGAAGTGCAAAAGCAGTCATGCCAGGAAACTTCATAAATAATACTGATTATTATTATTATTAATCATAAGTCAAATAAATAATTTAGGGGGGAAAAAAATGTAATTTGTCACTGAAACAATTACTGTTACTGGCAAATTTCACATGCAATTATAAAGAAATGGCGAGTAACACATTGAGTTAAATGTTACATTTAGCTACAAAAAGAAATAGTATTTGTAATAGTAAAACTTGTGCCATCTTTCTTTTCTAAACAACATAATTATAATTTTAATAAATTATATATTATAACATATAATATTTTAAATATTATATATTATATATATATATATATATATATATATATATATAAAATAAATATAGAGACTTGAGACTCGAAATATTGTTTCATAATTTTCACATTAAAGTCATCATGAAACTGAGGTTGCATTACCATGGAAACTGTACTTTAAGGTTGTGCTGGTGTTTTCTTCCCTGTCAGGTCGCATGTGGAGTGAAACGCATCTCAAACTAGAACACATGTGGGCGGGGCTTGATTGTGTCTGTGAGGAATTGATTGGATGGTTGTGGTTTACTGTTGCTGGATCTCATGTGATTGACAAGTTATTGCCCCGCCCACATCATCAGAGGAGGGGAGGGGAGGGGAGGAGAGGAGAGAGAAGAGGAGAGGAGAGGAGAAAAGTAGAAGAGGAAAGGAGAAAAGGTGGAGAAGAGAGAAGTAGAAGTGGAAAAGAGAAAAGTAGAAGAGGAGAAGTGGAGAAGTGGAGAGGTCATTCTGATTCAAGATTTAAAACAATAATGAAGTCCACTGATAAATGGTAAAATTAAAAGTTTTAATGAACTGTGATATTCCATAAAAAAAGTGTTTGGTTTCCATGGTGATTTTAAGTACTGTGGTGTCCAACCTCAATCCTAAATCAGAAGGTATGCCAATCATCAACATGTGATTCCAGAGCAAAGTTATTTGCTCTGTTTTTAAAAGAGCTCTGTTTTAGAGGATCTGCAGCTTGTGTTATTGCTTTGTCCATATTTCTGGAGCTCGAGGCGATCCTCCGTTTGGCGTCGCAGTAGCGGAAGGTCAAGAGCACAAACAGAGCATGTTCTTATTTCCCTTAAGCCTCTCGCATCACATGCACCGCAGTTCTTGGACGCTTGTGTAACAGATAACCAAAAAACACACTAAATCAAGCTGACAAAGATGTTTTTTACATTAAACCACATGTGAGAGGTCACTGTGAAGCAGTTCTCAAGATGTGAATCTCTTGTAGAGTTTGATGAGGTTTGAGTAACGTTTCATCTGTCGTCGTCACAGGTATGGAGGAGCCGGAGGACATGGATCGTGGCTTCTTCAGGAAAGTGGACGTTCCCGATCACGCGCACTACATTGTTGCTTTTTTCGTGGCGATCATCGGAGCTGTGGGAGTGATCGGGAACCTGCTGGTCATGTACGCCTTCTTTAGGTAGGCCTATAGGTCTCGTATCGTCATTGCAACTTTCAATATTCAACTTTAAGGTGTGTTTATTCTTATAAGGCTGTCATTTAAGTATTAATCTGGCCTGAATGTTTCTCCTAAAATCTAGTAATAAGTGTCATTTTTTCCTGTGATTAAAGCAGAATTTTTAGATGATAAATACAGTAAAACAGTGTAATATTATATCAGTGTAAAACAGCTGTTTTCTATGTGAATATATAGTAAAGTGTCATTTATTCCTGTGATTAAAGCTGAATTTATTAGATGATAAATACAGTAAAACAGTGTAATATTATATCAGTGTAAAACAGCTGTTTTCTATGTGAATATATAGTAAAGTGTCATTTATTCCTGTGATTAAAGCTGAATTTATTAGATGATAAATACAGTAAAACAGTGTAATATTATATCAGTGTAAAACAGCTGTTTTCTATGTGAATATATAGTCAAGTGTCATTTATTCCTGTGATTAAAGCTGAATTAATTAGATGATAAATACAGTAAAACAGTGTAATGTAATATCAGTGTAAAACAGCTGTTTTCTATGTGAATATATAGTAAAGTGTCATTTATTCCTGTGATTAAAGCTGAATTTATTAGATGATAAATACAGTAAAACAGTGTAATATTATATCAGTGTAAAACAGCTGTTTTCTATGTGAATATATAGTAAAGTGTCATTTATTCCTGTGATTAAAGCTGAATTTATTAGATGATAAATACAGTAAAACAGTGTAATATTATATCAGTGTAAAACAGCTGTTTTCTATGTGAATATATAGTCAAGTGTCATTTATTCCTGTGATTAAAGCTGAATTTATTAGATGATAAATACAGTAAAACAGCGTAATATTATATCAGTGTAAAACAGCTGTTTTCTATGTGAATATATAGTAAAGTGTCATTTATTCCTGTGATTAAAGCTGAATTTATTAGATAAATACAGTAAAACAGTGTAATATTATATCAGTGTAAAACAGCTGTTTTCTATGTGAATATATAGTAAAGTGTCATTTATTCCTGTGATTAAAGCTGAATTTATTAGATGATAAATACAGTAAAACAGTGTAATATTATATCAGTGTAAAACAGCTGTTTTCTATGTGAATATATAGTAAAGTGTCATTTATTCCTATGATTAAAGCTGAATTTATTAGATGATAAATACAGTAAAACAGTGTAATGTAATATCAGTGTAAACAGCATTAATTTGAAATCTTCTGTAACATTATGAATTCTTTTATTGTCATCAATTGTCTTTTCCGAATAAGTCTTTTTCTTTTTAAATCTTGCTTACCGCAGACTTTTCAATGGTTTATTAAAGCTTCCAAAAAAATATTATCAATTTGGTTTCTCAACAAATCTGAGCACAGTTTTAGACTTTTAATTTTAGTTTCAGAGACTCGTTAGAGATTACAGTTATTTTCTTAGGAGAAATGTCTGACTTGAGCAAAAATCTCCATTTAATCTCTATTTCATCGCATAGAGGATTTTGTGATTCTTCTCTGTGAGTTTTCATCTCTGACACAAAAATCACAGAATACTGACTTTCACGAGATTCAAAATGTTGTGAGATGTTTGTTTTTCTCTCGTAACTTATGCGTCACTGATTGCGTGACTCGCTGATAATCTCGTGGCGTTTGTTTTAATTACTTGTTCTGCTGTATGCTTGAATTCTGCCAGTCTTGACGTGGTTTTATACTGACATGTTTATTTTAGTCTTTGCTGAGAGGGACGGTTTGCCTTTAGTGACAGATGATGACAGCAGACACACTGCAGCTTCCTCAGACAAACTGACACGTTTTGGGGGTGAAACCACATTTAAATATGAACGAGGAAATGTTATAGAGCTCCTATTGTACTTTTTATTCCATGTTCATCTTTCTTTAGTGAGTTTGAACATGAAAAAGCTCTTCTATATCAATGTCAGTGTTTCTGAACTGCTGAAACGCCTCCATTGATTCTTGAGTTTCTTCCAGGAACAAACACTCACAATATTCCTCATTATCATAATTCATGCGCAGAATAAAGGGGCGGGGCTTGAGTGAGTGAGTCGTGAGTTGAAACTGGTGGTTATGGGAAGGGGCGGGACATTTCCCAAACACACTGGAAGCTCTCGACCAATCACAACACACTTATCCAGCCGACCAATCAGAGCACAGTGTGATTTCAGAAGGAGGGGCTTCATAGAGACAGGAACTAAACAGAGCGTTTCTGACAGACTGGGAAGAGATGAGAATATGAGGAAAACATGTCGTCTGTCGTCTGACTGATTGTTTAGACTCTTATATCAAGTAAAAGTCTTTTAGTGTTGTTGTACAAACAATCTTCCTCCTTCAGCTCGGGTCTTTCTGCTGTCAAATCAACTTAAATTTCAAATTAAACACTTACTGGATGGAAGCAGGTTTACTTGATTATTCATAATTTAAAAAAAAGAGTCTCAAATGTGATCAGTTTTGAGGAAGGTTTATTTCTTCATCTGTCAATCATGATTGTATTGCATTTCATGTTATGTTTACAGAGCTTTGATCATAAAGCTAAGCATTTAAATATCATCTTACTACAACATATTATTGACAGATATTGATATTTACTTGTATTTTGTGTCAGTATCGGCTATCCTGTTATAAAGATCTCATTGACTTACATTACAAGCATCACAATTTCATCTCTTTTTGTCCCTATAAATATCAGCATATGTACCCAATGGCATATTTTTCTCAGTTTGAGCTGTTTTTTCCTCCATATTCTCAGTATTTCATGCTAAACGAGCCGTAAAAGCCTGAAGGATTAAATATGAATAGTGCAGTGTGACAGTGGAGTCATATATTGTTGAGCAGAAGGTTAGTGTGTGTTTTCAGTCATGAAATAATCCAGTGACTCTCTCTGTCTTGGAGGAAATCTAATGCTTCTGTGCGACGCATTCAAGCTAAACTCTCGGGCCGCTGACACACTTTTTACATTTTGTTGAGCTCTGAGTCTCGCTCTCTTCAGTCCCATGACGCTTTCTTATAGATTACATCTCTAAAGACAAAACACACTCTCTCAAGTCTGACACTGAGAGACGGACAGGCCTTCACATGTCGAAAAATGGACATAAATATGAAAACTCGTTTTTGCAAACAGGTTGTTTGTCTTTCTTCTGTGCATAAATGTGAAAATAAAGGATAATTTTTGAAAAACATGACTTTTGTATTTAGATTTTTTTTTTTACTATACATTAGATTATTTGGCTTAAAATACTTGATCTGTCCCTTTAAGTTTCTTTCTGCATGGTTTATTTTTTGTTACAGTCAGCATAAACTTATAATGAATACAGCCTACAGTCTTACAAATGTGTATTTGAGTTAAATATCTGTTAACATTAATTAATGCATATGAATAAACTATAAATAATTGTATTTCTATTGAGGCGAGACACTACAGACAAACACAGTTTTTTATGCACTGGTCAGTTTTGAGATTTTGGGCTTTTTGGCATTTCATATTGTGTCGTTTCATACTAAGTGTTTATTTTATTGCACTTCATCTATTTGCATCTGTGGAGTTCGTATCTATAAACAGTTTTTTCTCCACTTTAGCAGCACTTACATTTATAGTTTTATGGGTTTAGGGGTTTGTTCATACATAATTTCTCTGATTCATGAAATTGTATTCCTTAAAAATGTATTTTGTTTTCTATCTGTTGACTATTTTAAAAAGAGAAATCCAAAATCCCTCCTGTAATATGTCGACAAAATGAAACAAGAATTTTGAACGTGGCTTCATCCAATGTTGAGATTTATGTTCTGAAAATAAATGCAAATTAGTGTACGTGTAATTAGAAGACGCTTTATTTGCATATGTATACATAGCATGTTTTCAGGTCTTAATGTGATCATGGTAATATCCATTAGTTCATGTTTCGTTGCCTTTTCACCCGGGTTGTCTCGCCTTAGCAATCCTAATAATTGCATTTTTAGTTAATGCATTAAAGCTAACAAATGTGACCTTATTGTTGCTGTTTGTTTTAAACTTGTCTTCTAGAAGCTGCTGTTTGCAATGGTCCGCTAACAATGTGATTGCGTAATATCATGACATGAAGCCACGCAATTATATAACATGTTGCACATTGACTATAAACGAAGCAAATTGTTTTTGACCGTAATTAATCAGATGCACATGCCGCCTGCAGGATTTGAGGGCTGAAGGGTGACAGTGGAAGTGGAAATCAAAGCAATGATCATTGACAGGAGACAGAAACAAATCACTGACGGCCTGTTTAATTCACCAAACCCACAACACATGACACAAATCAATGTCTGTCCTCATTAGAATGCTTCCTGGTTAATCCAGCAGTCGTCTCTATTAACTTTGTCCATTAAATGTGCTTAGACATACTAACAAGTTCATTACGTTTATGCATATCAAATGTGATTTAGAAACCCTTTACAATCAGATTTCACCGTCTGCATCAGTCAACATGAACTACTGCTGTAAAATGTCCAATACAAATCTTAAATCAAGATTGGTAGCGCTTTATATTACAGTCCTGCATAATATGTACTTATTTTAGTAATTGCAACAATTGGGTAATAACGAGTTTCTAACCCTGAACCTAAACTTAAATTACCCACTAAATACCCATTAAATACACATACTGTCAAATAAAGTGCAACGGATGAATTGCTTTATTAAATGTGTGTGTGTGCAAAAACTAGTAAAGCTAAATATAAAGCATTTATTGATCTTGGTTAATTTCCTCGTACTAAAGTGTATTATTATAATCAAACGCTTTATCTGTTTATTCCTGCATTTATCAGACGCTTTTATCATCGCATTCAAGAAACACATTGACATTCTAATCAGTTCTTGCTTTCCCTGGGAATCAAACCCATGACCTTGATGTTGCAAGCGTCACTCTCTACTTTTTTAGATAGAGGAAAGCTTTAGACACTATTTAACGGACCTGAACTAATGTTGAATAACAAACAGTTGTATTTGAATCAAATAACATAAAAAAAGATGAAGAAATACTGTAGCAAATGTTAGTTAATGCATTAACTAAACTCCGCTAATATTATTGTAAAGTGTTACCGAAATATGTGTTAAGTAAATGGAGTCAGTATTTTTTATGTTCATGGTAACTCGCTTCATGCATTATTCATGCAAAACAAATGCACTCAACTGAACACGTCTGCTGTTAATCACACGTCAACAACAGACTCTCGTCACGCGTGTGGATTTTCTCCCTGACTGAGAATGCTTCAAACTCTCTGGAGGTCGTGTGTTGATCCTGTGAAGTGCTGATGTGTGTGTGTGTGTGTGTGTGTGTGAGGGCGACTAATGCCTGACAGTTCAACGGGCCGCTCTCAATCAGAGGAAATTGCGTGAACTGTGACTGTGATTTAATGAGATGACGTGCAATCACAATGATTGTTGAGCGATGAATCATCTCTGACTCCATGTGTTGAATCAATGAACCTTTTTAATTTATCTCTTGTCAGGCGTGAGGAGCGGGAAGACAGGATTCACTGCAACGTCACTTTATTCATAAAATCAAAAAGCAAACAAGCAAAACAGGATGTCAAAGTCCAACGGGATGAACATCCATAGAAGACACACAAACAACACAAACCAGACAGAGGGAAACATGCGAGTATATATACACAAGGAGTGATGGGACACAGGTGACGAGACTAATGAGGTGACAGGTGAAGGGAATGACAGAGGGAAGATCACGGGAGGAAACAGGAAGAGGATGAAGACACAACAGAACTGTGATGAACCTCTATAGACGTTTTAAGAGCTTAATGCTATAAAGCTTCGGATCAAAACTGATGATAAACTTGTTTACAACAATCCTTCTGTCATGTGATTGATATATTAGACTTTTTAGTAACAGGCATTTTATTATCATAATAAAGTGTCGTACTTCAACTCGTGTCTTTGTGGGAAGTCTTACATTTTAAATGGACATAAATATGAAACAGAGACTAATATCTAATTAATTTGATTATATGTGTATATATATATATATATATATATATATATATATATATATATATATATTAATTAATTAATTTAAATATAAACAGAGACCAATATCAGCGTAGATGCCATTCTTCTTCTGATGTATCGAGTACATCAGGTGTTATGGGAATGTTCCCGGTTCCGGCTGACCTAAATTATGCAGCCTAACAATTATTTTACATGATTTGGATTAAAAATGTATGTATAATGTGTTATGTGTATGCCAGGTTGAAGAGATGTGTTTTTAGTCTAGATTTAAACTGACAGAGTGTGTCTGCTTCCCGAACTGTATTAGGAAAACTGTTCCAGAGTTTAGGAGCTAAATAGGAAAAGGATCGACCGCCAGCAGTTGACTTTGATATTCTAGGTATTATAAGCTGGTCAGTATTTTGGGATCGCAATAGACGTGAAGGACTGTAATGTGTTAAGAGATCACTCAAGTACTGTGGAGCTAAACCATTTAATGCTTTGTAAGTAATTAGCAAGATTTTAAAATGTATTCGGTGTTTAATAGGAAGCCAGTGCAGGTTTGACAGAATTGGGCTAATATGTGAGTTTGTTCATTAAGCGTGCAGGGCAACCACCTAGTAGAGCATTACAATAATCTAGCCTTGAACTCATGAACGCATGAACTAACTTTTCCGCATTTGTCACTGTCATTGGTTGCTCAAAGTCAATCAGTTTACTAATATATTGAGGAAATGGCCATAACTTGCTTTTGAAACGGAGATTGTAACAAATGAGGTATTTTGTGTTTCAGTAACAAAAAGCTCCGGACGCCTCCGAATTACTTCATCATGAATCTTGCAGTGAGTGACTTTCTCATGGCAATCACTCAGTCGCCAATCTTCTTTGTCAACTGCATATACAAGGAATGGGTGTTCGGTGAAATGGGTAACTAGTTTCCCAATCTCTAACACACACACACACACACACACCTCCCCCACCCCCATCTGTTTGCATCTCACCCGTGCTTTTATCTGTTTCTCCACGCAGGCTGTAAGATGTACGCCTTCTGCGGAGCTCTCTTCGGGATCACATCCATGATCAACCTGTTGGCCATTTCCATCGACCGATACATCGTGATCACCAAACCCCTTCAGGCCATCGGCTGGACGTCCGGGCGTCGGACGCTGACCATCATCCTCGTGGTGTGGATCTACTCCCTGTCCTGGAGTCTTGCACCCCTTATAGGATGGAGTGAGTGTCTCGTATTTCCTCTGCCTTTGGAACAATAAGTGTGTGAAAAAAGACTTGATTCCCTGATGCATTGCGATTCTCTAGAGTCGTTTAGAGTTTAGAGTGGATTCTGAGCTTAGTTTTTGATATCTCTACAATGGGATATTTTGAAGGTTTCTCCACAATCTTTGACGCTGTGTTGTAATCGTTCTTGGAAAGGTTCCTATATCCCAGAGGGCCTCATGACGTCCTGCACATGGGATTATGTAACATCCACTCCAGCAAACAAGAGCTACACTTTGATGCTCTGCTGCTTCGTGTTCTTCATCCCCCTTGGGATCATCTCGTACTGCTATTTCTTCATGTTCCTCGCCATTCGCAATGCAAGCAGGTACAACATGCACACACTCACACACACACTCTCGCCTCTTCTGGCAAGTAGAACATGTTCAGGATCAACAATGATGTTCAACTAATCAGATTTTAGGAACAGGTTAACAGTTTAGGGATGTGTTCACACTTAGCAGGTTTTGTTGGATTAAAGCAAACCCTGGTTTGATCGCTGTGTTCATTAGAATAAGAGTGAACGCTGCTCTCCGAACCAAACAAGCAGACCGAGACTGAAGAAAAGATGGGTCTCGATCTGCTTACAAACCAACTGGTGCGATTCAAATTAAACATGAACGTTACACAGACCAAAGAGAGGATGTGAAGTCACAAGATGCGACCCTAGAAAGAACCTGCTCAAGCATGCCTGTGATTTCTCTTCAGTCGAGATGTTGCCCGTCACGGTTCGATACAAGCAGATCTGAGAGATTTCTCCCGCTGTTTTGACTCCTTTACACGTTTAATAAGCTCTTCACAAGTTCTCAGTTGGTCCAAATACCATCATATGTGCGCACAAACAACAAGCGCATTTAGCACGGCATTGTTTTGGATGTTCGGTACGTTCCGTCGCAAAATAAACGTCATAAATGGTTTTTGTATCTTCGAGTTCGGTGTTATAAATGACAGTGTGAACCAGGACTAAATAAACCAGGATATTGACTGAAGAAGATCAAGAGCATAAAAGTCCAGGCTAGAGATTCACATACATTGATACTTTCAAGCACAAACATTTTCTTTTTTGGTCCGGACCAAAAGACCCACGAGAACCGAAGTGTGAACACACTCTTAATGTCAAGTTCAGGCTTCTCCATCAGTGTTATTCCCTTGTTATTTCTTGTTATTTTAAGGATAAGTTATGGATGGGGAACATGAACAGAACATGTTGATCCATGAACATTTCTAACTTGGCAATTTTAACAAAATCACGCCGACCATAAACAATCAGAACACGTCAGAGTCACAATGTCATTCTTGCAGTGTTGGGGAAAGTTACTTTAAGTAATGCGTTACAATATTGCGTTACTTATTCTCTAATCTGGGCTGGGCTTAATGTTTGATTGTTGTTTAATAACAAAAGGCTCTTTTTTGGGGGCAAATGTAAAGCACTTTCACAACAATATTTAAATAACAAGCCATAAGGAAATGCAAAATGTAAGTGTTCAGTCGAGATCAAACAAAGCTTTCAGCCGCTGCCGTTCTGGATCAGAAGAAGAAACTTTAACACTTACTTCACTGATAAAAGCAAAACATCTAAAGTTGTTTTTACTTGTGGATTTACTGAATCCTTCAGCAGTGAGTGATTTTAATTAATGGAGGTTTGCGTAATATTCTGATTTTGCATTTCAATGATTTTATTGGTTTTGAGGAAAACTGAATCTGTTTTTGTGCAAGTGAGATTATTAAATGCTCACATTTAGTCAAGAACTACAATAATCATCATGTTACACACACGCATTCACATACAGTCACACACTCACACACTCACAGTCACACACACACTCACACACACACACACTCACTCACGCGCGCACGCACACACACACACACACACACACACACACCCTCACTCACGCGCGCACACACACACACACACACACACACATTCTCACAGTCACTCACACAAACACTCACACAGATACGCACACACACACACACATAACGATTCCCGATTTCTCTCAGCATGAGGATCAGGAGAGCTGTCAGTCAGTTCATGGGAAAACAAAGTAACTTGTGTTACTTTTTTTAAAAAGTACCTCAGATATTTTTCTTTAAATTTAAAATTAATGAATTGCTTTACTAGTTACTTGAGAAATATAATCAGATTACAACTTAAGTTACTTGTAATGCTTCTCCTCAACACTGTATTTGTGGGGAAATGTGTTCAGAGATTTGGAGAGGCTGGGAAGCCATGTGAGGAAGACCACCCTCATCCAACAGCAGTCCATAAAGACCGAGTGGAAGCTGGCGAAGATCGCGTTCGTGGTCATCATTGTGTTTGTGCTGTCCTGGTCCCCGTACGCCTGCGTCACGCTCATCGCCTGGGCAGGGTAACTATCAGCGGGATCCGAAAAACAATATCTGGAGCTTCTGTGTCATTGTTTAGGCTGTTGGGCTGTGTTTTGAGTGTGTGCAGAGCACATCTCTATCTCTAGCGACCGCCAGGGGTCAGCCGTAACAGGGAAAAAGATGAGTCTTAATACCAGAGAGAGGTGAAATAGTTATACGTTTATTGTAAAAAGGGATTAATCTTCAGGGGCAGAGAAGGCCAAAATAACAAACTGAAATGATCTATATCAATCCCAAAATAAAGAAAACAAAATACAATTTGACTTGCCGACCTCCCTCAATAAAACAAGGTGAAAAGATATCAAACAAAACATTGTCAAACCTCCTGCTTCCCTTAACGTGCTCGGAAAATATACAGCTGGAATTAGACAAAGAAAAATAGCGAAGAAAACAGAAACCGTAGTCAAACAGGCATGGATCACGTACAAAACTCACAATCAATCACAAAATGAACAATAAAAGTCTCTCTGATACAAAACAAAGGCGATACGAGGGAATAGCGATGGGTAAATGATCAAACACATGTTGGCACAGGAGTGGCGCCCTCTAGTGTTTGGGGCGGGGCTTATATCTGATCAGGTGATGAGGGGAACCAATCACAGCTTTCAACCAATTAACTTAGGGAAACGCCCACCTGGACACAAACAAAGAACACAGAACACAACGATTAACAAAAGTCCAGTTTTTGTACAGCAAATAAGCTCTGCAACCAGCAAAGATGTTTTGTTCATCATGATAATCTTCACAAATGAGCACAGCGTTCATGAATTTAGACGCCTAAATACAATCGGGGAAGGGTCATATGGTCATATGACATCGTCACTTAAACTCTTTCAATCTTCATCCAAAAACCCACTGACTTCACGGACGGAACCCGGGAAAAGTCCTAAAATATAAACTTAAAATAAATGCATCATCCTTCTTTTGGACTCTCCTGCTTTCCCGAGTCTCAAACTGTAGAGCGTAACGCTTGCAACATCAAGGTCAGGGTTCGATTCTCAGGGAAAGCAAGAACTGATTAGAATGTCAATGTGTTTCTTGAATGCGATGATAAAAGCAGCTGATAAATGCATGGCATTTTAATGGCAAACTTTTATTTTTGCCCTAAACTGTGATGGACTATTTCACGTAGATCATCTAATCTCTCAAAGACGCATTCTGCATCATGTGAATAGTCTTTTAAAGGGAGTCAAACCATGCAGAAGATCTGAGACTTTCAGAGAATTCCAGGATAAAAAGACATCCTTTTATAGAAGTGCAGAGGAAGGAAGCGAGTGCGAGCGGGGTTCATGTTTGGGGCGAGTCGGGCTGATGCTAACACCTCGGCAGGAGCGGACGGGAAGCCTCGGTGTTCAGTCTGCTGGAGGAGAGACAGAACCGCGCATGTGATACAACACCTCCAGGTCACTTCCATGTCATGCAAACAGCCACTGCAGGGGGTCTTTATCCCCTCGCTCTCTGCTTGGGTCCGGCAAAAATCAACACGCATAAATAAGAAAAATAAAACATAATGATCTGCCAAGTACTACTTTAAAACAAGACAAAAAGGTTCTTTAAAAAGCTCTTAAAACAAGAAAAAGCTCAGCAAATGTAGATATTATAACCATATAGATTGCCATTTAGATATTTTAGACATATCTTTCCTGTGTCTCAATCAGCAGAGAGTGGCGCTTGCAACATCAAGGTCATGGGTTTGATTCCCAGGGAAAGCAAGAACTGATTAGAATGTCAATGTGTTTCTTGAATGCAATGATAAAGGCAGCTGATAAATGCGTGAGTGTAGATGTAAATGTTTAACTGTATGTCTTGAAACCAAAAATAGTCAAATCAAGCAGTTTATATTATTTAAACCTCCTCACCTGTACGTTTAAATTGAATCGCTAATTGAGTTTTAAGTTATGGAGCAACAGAGTTAAAGGTAATCTATTGTAAATATAAATTAAATCCAGGATCAAAATGATGGTTTAAATCAGTGCTTCTCAATTATTTTCTGTCACGCCCCCCCTAGGAAGAAGTAAATATTTCGCGCCCCCCCTCCCCCCATTTTGGAACTTTCGCTTTATTGTTTCCATGGCGACGCGTCATGCTTGTCACGTGACATACCGTAGTCACAAAAATAGATGTATCACATTCATTTAGTTTTTTCTTTTTTGTTTAACATTTTTTGCTCCATTATCAACTACCTGATATTGATATTCTCATATATGTGGAAGTGAATGTGTTTTGTCGCTTAATTTGTATAATGAGTTTATTGATCTGTGATAAGCGACGGGCACTGCTGTGTTTGTTTGCGCTGCAGTTCAGCGCGTCTTTTTCTGGATCAGTGCCAGATATCGCGTGAAAACGTGTGAATTTAGCGGTTGATCACGTGACACACAAACACTGGCGTGATTACACATCTAAGGGTGAAGAGTTTGTTATCTGAACTTCATATCTGCTGCTCTTGTTCAGTGCAAGAAAACCTACTCCCTGGAAAAAAAACATATTGTCCCACTATTTGAGAACCACTGGTTTAAATGTAAACCTGCTAATTTTGAAACAGGGTTTGAGGTGCAACAATTGTTAGTCCATATTTTCAACAACAAAATTTTTTTTTTTCAAATTATAGTGAGTTTCTGCTTAAAGCAAAGAAAGGTTTAGCTGTCAGTGCGGAAACCGAAATAATATATAGATATTTGTGCTAAAAAACATAAAAAATATGGTGTACGAGCATTGTATCGGTGTACGAGAAATACTTTCCCTCACCCATGCGCATTTTTGTGTGAAAAAAGTCCTAATGCTCAGTATCGTCGCGCGCATTTTTACCGGAAATATCCTAATGACAGCCTCTCATAACACAGTCAGGAGGTTCCAACCCCTTTATCAGCCCTTAACTCATTAATTTCTCTCAGCTTTGCTTGGTTTGGCTGCATCATTCACCACGGTGATACTTTTATTATCACTTTTATTAATTCTTATATGAATTAATTGTTATCGCTTTTGTTCACATGTAAGCAGTAACTTTCAGGGTTCATGAATTCAGTGTCTCCTAGTTCTGCCTGTGTGTGTGTGTGTGTGTGTGTGTGTGTGTATGTGGTCACTGAACACCTGATTCTCATATCATCGGCCTATCTCCCAGCTTTCGTTCGCGGCTCCCGCGCGTTCGTTTGTTCCCGGCTCCCGCGCGTTCGTTCGTTCCCGGCTCCCGCGCGTTCGTTCGTTCCCGGCTTCCGCGCGTTTGTTTTCTGCACTATTATAATAAATTCACTCATTTCCACTTGAATCCTTGCTTTCCCCGCTCCCTGCTCCTCTTGTCTCCTCAGCTGAAATGCATTACAGTAAATTGTCAATTTTTGTGTATTGGGTAATAGTGTATTTTTAGAGTTTAATTGTCAATTATTAATTAGTATTTATATAAGATCTTAATGCTTATAATTTTAACTGCAATTAATAGGGTAAAACCAAAAAAATATTTAAAATGGGCATTTGTGTTCGTGTGGAACGAATAAATAGATTTTTAGTGCATTCCTATGGGGACATTTGTTTTGGTGTACAAGCATTTTGGTTTATGAGCTCACTCTTGGAACGAATTAAACTCGTAAACCGAGGTATTACTGTATATACAAATACAGTACATTTAATTGAGAAGCAATTGAGAAGTTTTGCTATCTGTCATTTTTAAATCAAAATTTTAACAAAAAAACTGTCAGAAAAATAAACAAAATTTAAAAGAATATTGACATTGATATTTTCTTTTCTTGTTTTAAGCATAAATTTTGATTACAATTGAGGCATTTTGCTCCTTGGCTGGAGATTTAAAAGGCTTTTTGAAGTGCTAAACGAGTTTCTCTCGTTTGTAATGAGCAGCTTGTGGAAATGAGGAAGTGCTTTTTCCCGTTGCAGGTACAGCCACGTTCTTTCTCCGTACTCTAAGGCCGTTCCTGCTGTAATCGCCAAAGCATCAGCCATATACAATCCCTTCATCTACGCCATCATACGCTCCAAATACAGGTTCGTTCCAGTGTAAACGCCTCACCATGCAAAACTGTGCCAAAACACGTAACGCAGTATGTGTGTGTGTGTGTGTGTGTGTGTGTGTGTGGGACTGTGATTCACAGAGACACGCTGGCTGAGAAGGTGCCGTGTCTGCATTTTCTATCCCAGTCGTCACGTAAAGACTGCATCTCCGTGTCCAACAGCGATTCGTCCTTCAGAGAGCACATGCTCAGCCGACAGTCATCGGGGTCAAAGGTCAAGTTCCAGCGAATCTCCTCCATGTCCACCGCAGACACGGTTAGTGTTTTACTGAGAGGAACCTGAATGCTCACGCTTTACCTTCTATCATCGCATTCAAGAAACACATTGATATTCTAATCAGTTCTTGCTTTCCCTGGGAATCAAACCCATGACCTTGATGTTGCAAGCGCTGCTCTCTACTGGTTACACACAGGAAAGCTGCTGTATGTTTCATTGTGATTAAAGCAGCAGAAATGGCAGGACTTTTATGCTAAACGAGTCAATGTATGCTGTGTGTGCTGCAGGTCTGGAGTGATGTAGAATTAGATCCTGTGGAGCAAAAGAGCCAAATCCTCAGAAACTCACAGTCGGCAAATCGGCTGAGAGATGAAGGATGGAAGCCGCAAACCAAACACGGCAAGACCAAGAACAAGGGCCGAGGAGAGGAAGAGCGCAGAGAAGAGAAGGTAAGGTATGTGACTTCGGTGAACTGCCATTTGTTGCATCCCAAATAACGCACCTCTGCACTCAAACGTGTAGGCTATGGATTTTATAGGGTTATTTGTCATTCAGCATTTCTCCCCCTAATAAGGATATTAAGGATAAAGACTGCATGATGTTGACAACTTTCCCAACTTAGTTTTTTTAGTTAAGTGCATCATCCGGGTATTTAAAGTGCTCTTTTACTTTTGGGAATTTTCAATCTGAACACTTTAAATGAACAAAATCAACAAATAAATAAGTGTAAAGTTCATTGGAACATAATATTATAAACTCTTTGTAACAAACATTGTTTGCTTAAAATAAGAAAATTTGTCTTGAAGTTTATGATTTCAGGATGAACTGAGACAAAATAAACCTGCACTTTAAAAACATCCATATTCATTTAAATAATCACCAGAATTGCCTATTTCACTGTTTTACTGTATTTATCATCTAATAAATTCAGCTTTAATCACAGGAATAAATGACACTTTACTATATATTCACATAGAAAACAGCTGTTTTACACTGATATAATATTACACTGTTTTACTGTATTTATCATCTAATAAATTCAGCTTTAATCACAGGAATAAATGACACTTTACTATATATTCACATAGAAAACAGCTGTTTTACACTGATATAATATTACACTGTTTTACTGTATTTATCATCTAATAAATTCAGCTTTAATCACAGGAATAAATGACACTTTACTATATATTCACATAGAAAACAGCTGTTTTACACTGATATAATATTACACTGTTTTACTGTATTTATCATCTAATAAATTCAGCTTTAATCACAGGAATAAATGACACTTTACTATATATTCACATAGAAAACAGCTGTTTTACACTGATATAATATTACACTGTTTTACTGTATTTATCATCTAATAAATTCAGCTTTAATCACAGGAATAAATGACACTTTACTATATATTCACATAGAAAACAGCTGTTTTACACTGATATAATATTACACTGTTTTACTGTATTTCTCATCTAATAAATTCAGCTTTAATCACAGGAATAAATGACACTTTACTATATATTCACATAGAAAACAGCTGGTAACTCTTCCTCTGATATGAACCCATGACCTTGGCGTTGCAAGCGCTATGCTCTACAATCCTTAAACTGTAACATTTTTAAGATTGAGTATGTTTTATTATATCACTATTTCAGTCTTTGTAGTATTTTTCTTTGTAACATTAATTAAACAGTTTCTGAATGAATATTTTTTATGGAGGCTTATAGGTTAGTGTATAAAAATAAATAGTGATAAAAGCATCGAATGCATAAATGTACATGTTTTGTCCTCCACAGCCTGCAGCCGCACACAGCGAACCTTTGATGGATTATGGCCTTGACCTGGTGTCCGAATCCATCAACATGGCCACTGTCCCGCTTCTCATGGCCAAAAACACTCCAGGAGCGGAACGGGAGGAAGAAGAGGAGTGTAAGGAGGAACGGGAGGAAGAAGAGGAGTGTAAGGAGGAACGGGAGGAAGAAGAGGAGGAGTGTAAGAAGAAACGGGAGGAAGAAGAGGAGTGTAAGGAGAAACGGGAGGAAGAAGAGGAGGAGTGTAAGGAGCAACGGGAGGAAGAGGAGGAGTGTAAGAAGAAACGGGAGGAAGAAGAGGAGTGTAAGGAGCAACGGGAGGAAGAAGAGGAGGAGTGTAAGGAGCAACGGGAGGAAGAAGAGGAGTGTAAGGAGAAACGGGAGGAAGAGGAGGAACAGAAGGACATTAATTCTCTGAGTCCTCCATGCAACGGTCTGGCTTTTCATGAAGACAAGGAAGAGCCGCACATCATTACGGGCTCCTCGTCATCATCAGAGCGGCAGATGACGCAGAGCAGAGAAGACAAACTAATACTGGACCTCAAAAGCCTGAACTGCTCCAGTGAACTCCTGGAGTCCGTGGAAAAATTCCTCTCCTGATCCCGAAGCAGATGATGCTCTTCTTTAAGCCTGTGTTTCACTGAAGACGAGTGCGAGCGCTGGCGAACCACAGTCTTCCGCTGAGAGTTTCACACCAGCCTTTCTGCTGGCAAAGCAAACAGATAATCAGATTCACTTCAACCTCACGCCACAGAGGGACTGTAGAAGAGCTGAGAGTGACACGTTTGCCCTTTAACCCACGAAATACCCCAAAACAATCAGAAATACTTTAGTTAAAGCAGCTCATTTGTGGCTGTCGATCTCTGTGGAAATGATGATGATCAGGGCTGGACATTAACTATTTTTTTCCCGAAGTTTCTATCCTCTCCGTATTTTGACGTTGTTGCCATGGGGAACAACTGCCATATTTATCATTTTAATATGATCTCATAATTTGCTGTCACTTTAAGGTCTGACACACACATGCATGCGTTTTCTTTCTCTCAACTGTTTATATTCTCTTAAGCAGAACTGACTGTTTGCATGAATCACCAAGACCAGCGTTTACACATTATTTTGTGTGTATTTGATTATTTAAGTGCAATAAGCAGCAACGGTTTTATGTGTGCGCACAAAATCTGCAGGAATGAGTCAAATTATGAGCAATACATTCAATCCCTTTCCAAACTTCAAGCCCCGAAACAGCAGCAATATTCATCCGGAGAGAATGAAACGAGTGATGAAAGACAGCGAGATATAGAGAGAGAGAAAGAGAGAGAGACAGTAAGAGAAACATAGAGAGAGAGAAAGAGAGAGAGACAGATATGAGAGAGAGAGACAGATATGAGAGAGAGAAAGAGAGAGAGACAGATATGAGAGCGAGAGACAGATATGAGAGAGAGAAAGAGAGAGAGACAGATATGAGAGAGAGAGACAGATATGAGAGCGAGAAAGAGAGAGAGACAGATATGAGAGAGAGAGACAGATATGAGAGCGAGAAAGAGAGAGAGACAGATATGAGAGAGAGAGACAGATATGAGAGAGAGAAAGAGAGAGAGACAGTAAGAGAAACAAAGAGTGAGAGAAAGAGAGAGAGACAGATATGAGAGCGAGAGAGAGACAGATATGAGAGAGAGAAAGAGAGAGAGACAGTAAGAGAAACAAAGAGTGAGAGAAAGAGAGAGAGACAGATATGAGAGCGAGAAAGAGAGAGAGACAGATATGAGAGAGAGAGACAGATATGAGAGAGAGAAAGAGAGAGAGACAGATATGAGAGCGAGAGAGAGAGAGAGACAGATATGAGAGAGAGAAAGAGAGAGAGACAGTAAGAGAAACAAAGAGTGAGAGAAAGAGAGAGAGACAGATATGAGAGAGAAAGAGAGAGAGACAGATATGAGAGAGAGAGACAGATATGAGAGAGAGAAAGAGAGAGAGACAGATATGAGAGAAAGAGAGAGAGACAGATATGAGAGAGAGACAGTAAGAGAAACATAGAGAGAGAGAAAGAGAGAGATACAGAAATGAGAGAGAGAGAGAGAGAGACAATGAGAGACCAAGAGAGAGACAGAGAGAGAAACATAGAGAGAGAGAGAGACAGTGAGAGCAGCTGATATTATGTATCTATTCTGGGGGAAAATGAATATTGGAAGTGTTTCAGATATTCAAGATTAATATGTATTTTTTTAATCTATATTTTTGACAAAAAACTATATTTTCTGTATAAATTTCCAGCTTGTAGGAGCGACTGCGTTACACGGAAACACTCGTGCATTTTGAGTTCATGTCGAGCCCTGATTGCAACAGCAAAAACTCCAGTTAATGCAACGCAAGCAAACCTGCCAGACCATAATACAAGAGTTTGACTGAATCATTCAGCAAAGACCCTGAACTGTGCGATTTTACTCGTCATGCTTTACCAAATGATTCCCTGCGCGTTTGTTTATTTAAACGATTACATCATGTGAATATGTATAATGTCGTCACATTTATTTATATAGCGCTTTATGCAACAGGTTGTTTCAAAGCGGCTTCACAGAAATAAAAATGATAATAATGATGTATTTATTAATCATATTATGTGAAATATCTTCAGTTTCAGTAAAGCAGCTCTAGGGAAGACAATAGTGCCGTTGCTCAACTCAGTTCAGTTCGATTCTCTTGTGGATAATGCTTTTGAAACGTCTTTATTTTAATATCTGGCCCCATGTATTGCTGTTGTAAGAGCTTTACAATTTTTAAAAAGGTTATTTCTGTGTTAATGGACATTATGGCACGAATAGAGCTGAACTTATATTGAAGTGTGAGCATTTTGTAAAGTTGGTCCCGGTAAACACAGATATCATTCATGTTTGTTGAAGCCCTGATTTGTGCCAATCAGATGGAAATCCACAGGGAACAGGCCGTGTTCTGCACATTCCCACATGTTCTGTGTCATTATTATTGATATTAATCGTGAGGTTTTATTGTTTCCTGTACAGTGTGACTTTGCATTGGACCGACTGAGATTAAATGAACAAAATCTTCATGATTGTTTCACGGTTGCTACTTACACACACAACTTCCAGGATTATTCCTCATTCATCGGGATCTTGGAGCATTTGCTCAGTGTAAAGGGGATCAGATATGTACAGTAATGCCTTGAGATACGAGCATAATCCGTTCCAGGACGAGCTCGTAACTCGAGTTGCTCATATCTCAAATCATTTTCCCATAACAAATAATAGAAAGAAAATGAATCTGTTCCGGCCCTCTAAAAACTCCCTTATTAGTGCTAATAACAATGGAAAAACATGTTTTAAATTGAGGAGGGAGCGATAACGTAGATAACGCAAACACAATACAGAAGTGTAGTGTTTGTTCCCGTGTTGTGTGTTGGATAGACTCAGAAGCTCATATGTATTATGATTGAACACTCATAACTCGTGCTGCTCCCAGCTTAATACTGGTGAATCACTCGTTGCCCCGGTAACCCCCGCTGTAAAACCAAGCTGCCTCTAGTGGAGATCATATGCAATTACCCATAAATGAGGAGCTTGAGCTGCTGCGAGTGCTGAACACCTCTAGCGTCTGGAAGCTGCTCGTATCTCAGAATAGTCGTATGTCGGGACACTCGTATCTCAAGGTATTACTGTAATATACAGACCTTTATATAATCTTGTGTTAAGAAAAATGCTCGTATTGGCGAATGATGTGCCGTTTTGGAGGCTTTGAGACGGTTTAGATTAATTTTACAAGTGAAAAAGTGCATCCATGTAATAAGATTTTATAAGCAGTAAAGTTATACATTTGTTGATCATCGCTGAATTCATTCTAGCATGCAACTCTATACAATACTGGGATTTCTGGGCATATTTTTTTATATTATTATATGAAATAATGCTAGAGTCAACAGTTAGCTAGTTATTAAACCGTAAAAAAAAATATATATAAGAGGTATGTGACGTTGTATTCTTATATTATTTAACCCATTTATTTATTTATCTATATCTATGACTTTTAAATAGTTTTATCGTCTGAGACGTGGAAGAAAAGTCAACCGCAGTTTCATCAATAAATCTCCATCACAGAACAACATCATTGATTAAACGTCATCATTCAGTTACCTGCCATTCTCCAACCATTCATTCACCTTTGATCACCTGCATATGCAGAGGTTATTATCCTATTATCCAGTATCCAAGAAAACTGAGAGCTCATGAATATTAATTCGGCCAATAGACCTCTTTGATTGGTTGAAACTCGAACCTTGGTCTTTTTGACTCATGCATATTAAATTGCACTTCTTCAAATCCCTAAAATGTTCCATAGGAAGCACTTGCATTCCCTAATGGATCTGAAGCTAAACTGAGCTCATGAATATTAATTAGGCGATTGTCTATTGGTTAATAGCCCTCCCTGATTGGTTGAAATCAAACGCTGGTCTTTTTAATACATGAATATTCAATTTTCGCTTCTTCAAATCCCTAAAATGTTCCATAGGAAGCACTTGCATTCCCTAAAGGATCTGAAGCTAAACTGAGCTCATGAATATTAAGTAACCATCGATCCGATAACCATTAGCCCTTCCTGGTTGAAACTTAAATCGTGGTATTTTTGACTCATGAATATTCAATTCGTGCTTTTTTTACAAATCCCTAAAATGGTCCATAGGAAATACTTGGATTCCCTAATGGAACAAAATTGAGCTCATGAATATTAATCAGGTAACCGTCGATCGACTAGTATCCATCCCTGATTGATTGAAATGCTGGTCATCTTGACTTATGCATATTAAATGAATCATGTATTTTCTAATGCATCTTAGGCAAAACTGAGCTCATGAATATTAATTAAGTAACCGGCCAGTAGCCCTGATTGTCAGACTCTTAAACGCTGGTCTTCTTGACTCATGAATATTCAATTAACGCTTCTGCACGTGAATGTTTGGGCCAGTAGATGGCAGTGTTTGACCACACCATTCGAGCTGGCACTCTTGAGTGAAGTTCAGTCAGTCCTTCACCCTGAAATGATGGGAAACAGATCTCACCTGAGGACTGATAAGACACAATACACCACACTACAGCGACTAACAGCTAATGCTTTTGTTCTGAATCAAGTTACCACTTGTTTGTCAGATTTGTCGGTATTCCTGGCATGCACATTCACTATTGCAAAAGCTGAGTAGTGGAAAAAGTGACATGACCTTGAGCGGAGACGGATCATTGCTTCACTGGCTCTGACATGAGCCGGGCGTCTCCTGCATAGACGAGCAATGACATCATCTGCATTGTTACAGCGTTAGTCCATCACAGCACCTATCTATTGTTAGTTAGATTTTATTTTTTAAAGAGTCCTATGTGATGCATCAGTTCTTAGAATTGACATCAGAAGTTTTTATTGTTGATTTCCCTTTCACAATTTCCTCAATATGGCATTTCACCATTCTTTGGCTTTACAATTCTGAATTTATTTTTTACGAAGGCCTGTTTTAACCATCGGTAGACAATCGCTGTGTTAGAGTCATTTATCCCGAACTCAGGAACAATCTCAAACTTTTAGGTATTGAATGTGCTTCTGGCTTCCAACCAAATTTATTTTTGCTTAATGTAAAAAGAGGTAGGTGATAAGTTTTTCTGCAGATAAAAAATATCATACGATATTAGTGCGCAAGAAAACTGTCTGTTTTGAGCTGCATACATAAAAAGTAGCGAAAACCATGCATAAACTAGAGAAAAACTATGTATAAAGTAGTGCAAAACAATGCATAAACTAGTGCAAAACTAGAGCAAAACTATGTATAAAGTAGTGGAAAACAATGCATAAACTAGTGCATAACTATGTATAAAGTAGTGCATAATAATGCATAAGGTATGCATAAAGACTGTAAATTAGGAAAAGAGACAGGGTATAACATATAATTTCATATATATGTATAATTGACAATTAAGGTCAAATAAATAGGTACATAATGAAGATGAAGTTACACAAAGAAAAAGAAAATGGCGATACTACCAGCACGAATAAAATAATAACTCTATATCCATTCCCCCATGTGCCCTGTCTCGTTCAGTCCATCACCGCGCCGGTGACGTCAGAGCGCGCGTGCGCGTGTGTTAAAGGGGCGGAAGTGGGTGAGACAGCGGCTGGAGTTCGTGAAGTCGCTCGCTCTCTGTTCCTCACTCGCAGTTTGATCCACAGCGGCTCCGCGGCGCGTCACAGGTGAGACACACGGACACGCGCGTTCCCAGGACTTCACGTGCACGCGGCGCGACGCGAGACTCGAGTGCGGTTACAATGTTTCGATTCGCGTGAAAAAGTTTCAAAGTTGTTTGACGGTTACATTCGAATTCCGGTTGTTTTTTGGCGCGAGGTGAGTTTGGCTCGTGATTGACTCGATGAGGAAGCGTGGCTGAAAATAGCGATAATTGGTTTATTTCTGGTTATTTCAGCGCTTGAGTAGTTACAGATGTTGTGAGTCTGTCATGTTGTCCTCCAGTGTGACCGTTTAAAACGAGAAACAACCGGAAAAAGTTCATACTAATCTGAAAAAAGATGTTGTATGTTTGTTCTTCACTTTAGCACTTTATAAGGGTATAATAATGATTTTAGCTCTTTTAAATGCACTTTGAACATAATTACCAGTCATTTAATGTATGTTTGGTGGGTCCAGATCAATAACTGGTCAGTCACGCTTGTGCTTTTTATTAAACCTCTTTTTTATCTTTATAAATTAGGAATCATTTGAACAAACTCAGATTTTATCCTGTGAAAACAGTTTTGAAATTGGATGTTGTGTTACCATGGAAACTGCACTCTATATTAGCAGGCTCCTCCCCTCTTGGGCGGAGTCAGGTTTCCTATTATAACATTTATTTTAACTACTTTATAATCAAAACCTTTTGTAATCTTGTAACATATCGTCGGAGAGGTCTGAGTCTCGAGGTGCCAGATTTGGTGTCTGTTTTGTAATAGAAACGATATTTGGACAGAAATGTATTGATTTTTTAAAGTAGAACGCATCACCTGCTGGACACTTTTGATTTGAAACTTCAATTTCTGTGATATCAACTTCAAATTTGGAGCAAAACTCTTTTAGACATATGGCTTTAACTTTATAGTAAAACTTATTTTGTGAAAGGCATTTTATTTTGAAATAAAAATATTTAGTACAGTTCTTTTGATTTACAGTAAATGTATACTTCCATAACGTTCTCATACTTTAATTTAAGTGCTTTCACTTCAGCAATAAACTCCTGAGCGTCTTCCTTAAAACGACACCAAACTTCAATCTAAAGCGCTCTTGAATTTCAACAATTCGTGTTTTTACATCTATTCTCAAAAAGAGGCTGATGATTAAACAGTTAAATAAGAAAAAACACCGGGAGAAGTTACCGCATAACATGGAAAAAGAGTGTAAAATGTGTGAACTTGTTTATTTGTGCTTTGGTTTAGTAGTCGAGGTCCTTATGATGGGAGTTTTGATGTCGTCAACCTCTAAAACTCATATTGCATGGAGAATAACACACTTTAGAGGCATAAAATGACCGTTTAAGTGAATAATAATGATGTTAGTGATTTTAAATGCACTTTGAACATAATTAACAGTCTTTTCATGTATTTTCATGGCTCTAACCGGTCCGTGACCTGGTGATAAAAGTGAGTAGTGTGCTTGCAAATGCTATATTTTGTTAGGAAATTGTCCCCAGAAGTGCACTAAATTTGCTGAGGTCTACTTTAGGGATGTCTGGGGAAGTGCTGGATCAGAAATGGGATCTTTCCCATAATGCAGATGCAATAGAAACGCGCCGCTGACCCGTGCGATAGACGGGATTGAGACGTGATCCGGCACGCCTGAACAGAACCCGGGTCGGGTGCGGCTCGCGGCTCCGGTCTGTACGCTCACAAACTCGGATATAGTGTAGGAAAACACAAAGACGTCTTGTCCAGGTGCGCTCCTGTTACATAAGAGCTCAGTTGTGTTTTACAGGGACGCTTCCAATGCTCTCCCAGCGGCGTCCGAGAGCGTTGGGTCGTTTCTGCGTTCGGTGGCTGAAGATTAAACCGTCAGCTGTTGCTCTGAAAGCCCAGTCCTGTTAGAGCCTGTTTGCTGTAATAAATCCCCAAATTACCACCTATGGATCTGCAGCTCAACCTTGTCTGCACATGCAGTGATTTAACGGCTGTCGGGTGTGTGTTGTGTTTGGATGGATGGGTGTAGAATTGGGTAATTCTGCTTTATGGAAAGTTCCATTTAATTGAGGAAAGTCTTGCTGTTTCTGGCCAGTGTGATGTTTGGCTTTGATCTCGAGCGAATATTGAAGGTCCTTTATTGCAGTCTATTAAATAACTTTAACTTTTGCATTACAATATTGCGTTACTTCCTAAAAGTATCAATGTAAACTATCAATATAAGCCACTTCTATTTCAATGGTGCGCACACTTTTTTAGTTGGTTGCGGTAATGAGTAGAATTATGTGTAACGAGTATGAACTGGTGAACATTTAACACTTTAAATGCACTTTGAACATAATTACCAGTCATTTAATGTATGTTTGGTGGGTCCGGATCACTAACTGGTCAGTCGCGCTTGTGATTTTTATTTAACCCCTTTTTCATTTCACATTTTATTAATCATAAATTAGGAATCCGTTGGAAGAACTCCAATTTCATCCTGCTAAAGCTGTTTTGAAATTGGATGTGGTTACCATGGAAACGGCACTCTAAATTATATTAGCAGGCTCCTCCCCTAGTGGGCGGAATCAGGTTTCATATTATAACATTTATTTTAAATACTTAAAATCTAAACCTTTTATAATCTTGTAACATATCGTTGGAGAGGTCTGAGTCTCGAGGTGCCAGATTTGGTGTCTGTTTTGTAATAGAAGTGATATTTGGACAGAAATGTATTCATTTGTTTAAGGAGAATGCATCACCTGCTGGATATTTTTGATTTGAAACTTCAATTTTTGTGATATCAACTTCAAATTTGGAACAAAACTCTTTTAGACATATGGCTTTAACTTTTTATAGTAATATTTATTTTGTAAAATGCATTTTAATTATGAAATATACACAAAATGAAATGAAAGCATGTGCAAACAAAACTAGAGCTGCAGCTAACTATTATTTTCCCGATTAATCTAGTGGGGTTTTTGGGGATTAGCATCAGTATCGCAATATAAAGTTTTTTAGGGATGCATGATATATCAGTATCAGCAAAAAAAAAAATCAACATTTAATGTTATCGTCCTGTTAAGAAAGTTTGACCGATACATTAAAGCTGATAAATAATGTATTAGTTCCTTCCGCTTCAGATGTTCATCATGATGGTTTGAATCGCTTCAAAAAGTGAAATACGACTCATGTTTTTCCCGTCATAAAATCATAACGAGCACATAATAGTTGTGTTTGGGACGTGAATTTTAATGCTGAGACTTTTTTTTAATAATCAGACTCTCAAGAATTATAGAAAATTTTCATCCAATGTATCAATCATCGGCATTGAAATATAAAAGAATTGTCTGTGCGTCCCTAATATTGTTGCCAACGCTAGTTTGAATCCAGTACTGTTGTTGATCTAGAGTAGAGGAGGTGAGTAAATGTTCCCGTTATGAAGCGTGTGTGACAAACACACACGGCCCTAGTGGCTTCAGGCATGGAAAACTGATTCATTCTCTCTCTCTATTCAGGATGTTCTCAATGCATGTTGTTTTGTGAAACCGCACCTTTAGTGCTTCCAGAGCAGCGTTGCCTCAGCTTCCCGACTCACAGATAACGTGATGCAAGCGTTTCACGCTCGTTTCCATGCCACTGTTATTCACTCATTACAGCAGCGGCTTGAATGCTAATGTCGGCTTCACCTGTTTAGCCTCATCTGGGCTTTGTTTTTTCAGTCCTCATCTCCCCATATGTCTCATTTATAACCGGGCATGGAAAATCCATAAATAAACCTCAATAAGCAGCGTTTGATCTGTTTTGAGGGTCAGTGTGAGATGAAGAGGGAATGTTTTGAGGTTGCAGGTAAATGTCATTGCTTTTAACTTCTAAAAGCGTCCCGGTTGTGTCCGTGGGACATTCCTGAGCGAGTCCCCCGCAGTTTAATCCGCTCCTCTGGAATGTTTCTGTTTGGCGTGGGCTGGATTTTACTGGGGTTTTTCCTCGACAACTGTGGTGCTCGCCGTAAGCTCTTAAAATACACACACACACACACACACACACACACACACCCCTGTCATTTGATATAGATAGAGATTGCTCTTGTTTTATCTGTGCTTATGAGATAAGTTTGGACTATGAACCATCTCTTCCACAGATTTATTTACATTTTCCAGTTCAATCTATTGCACAGATCTGTCTGTGCTGTCGTTCTTTGCTTATTTTACCCAAATATTGTACATATGAACAAATATATGCATGTAAATGTATAATACTTATTTTACGTGTGTATAAAATAAATTATATAGTATTATTATACTATCATTATCATACTTTATTTTGTTTACTTATTTCCAGTATGTGTAAGTAAAGATAAAATAAACAGTATATTAATTATAAATAAAATGTATTTAATAAATAATAATTAAATTGAATTAATAAATACACATGTATGTATATAAAGAAGTAAATAATAAAGAAGCGAACAAATAATTAGTTAATTATTTGTTCGCTTCTTTATTATTTACTTATTTATAAACATGCATGTGCATTTATTTTTTTAAACTTGTTTGTGTGTATATACAATAAGCAAGCAATTCAAAATGTATATAATTTTATTTATTTGATTGTTTATTTGTACGCAAGTCGAGTCCAACTGGATCCTGACTTCCTTTGATTCTTCCAAGCCGTGTGTGTCTGGAGTTGCAGAAGGACGTGTGTTAAGTGTCTTGTAACAGCAACTCTTTCTGCTCTTGTTTCTCAGGCTGTGATTTGACCTTTGGCAGTGCTTGACCCCGTCCACCATGAGCAGCAGCTTCAGCGTGTCCTTGATCGGACCTTCGCCCTGGGGCTTCAGACTTCAGGGTGGCAAGGACTTCAGCATGCCTCTCACCATCTCCAGAGTGAGTGGCACCTGCACATGCCATGCACACTGTCAATCTCTGATCTCTGCGTTCTCCGCGTGTTGTGCCTTCAGGCTGGTGTGTGATGATATGGGATGGCGTGACGCCCTGTTATGTTTAGGAGCTGTCGTCTCTCTCGTCTATCCTGTCGTCAGTATTAACCTCTTAAACTTATCTGGCATGAACAGAATGTGCTATAGGAAGTTTGCTTGTTTAAGGTCAAAGGTCATTCTTTTTTTTAATGCATGTTCCTGGTCTAATTGTGAAAGATTCAAGAGTGGAAATTATTTATAATAGTTTTTGGGGGATTTTGGCAATGCAAACTCTATTAGGTCTGACTGTCTTTTAACTCATTGAAAATTTATAGTAAATGCATGTACAGTAATACCTCGGTTTACAAGCGACTTGGTATACGAGCATGGAGGGTCAAATCGGAGTACAAGAAAAAATTTCCCTCTTCCACGTGCATTTTTGTGTGGAAAAACTCCTAATGACAGCCTCTCATAACACAGTCATGAGGTTCCAACCCCTTTATCAGCCCTTCACTCATTCATTCTCTCAGCATCGTCTGGTTTGGCTGCATCATTCACCACAGTGATACTTTTATAAGTGACTTGCAGAGGTTTTTACCTCGTATTCTTAACATTAATTAATTGTGATTGCTATTAATGTTAATTAATTAAGCCGTGAGTTCGTGGCTCCCGCGGGTTCGTTCGCTCGCGGCTCCCGTGTTCCACGACTTTCACTCTGGATTATCACTTCGTTTGTTTTCTGCACTATTATAATAAATTCACTCATTTGCTCTCATCCTTGCTTTCCCCCCTCCTCTCTCTCCTCCAAGCAGGCTGCTCAAACCTGAAGTGCATTACAGTAAATTGTCAAGTATTTTTAGAGTTTAATTGTCAATTATTAATTAGTATTTATATGAGATCTTAATGGTTACAATTTTAACTGCAATTAATAGGGTAAAACCCAAAAAATATTTAAAATGGGCATTTGTGGTCGTGTGGATCGAATTAATTGATTTTTAGTGCATTCTTATGAGGAAAATTTGTTTGTGTATACAAGCATTTTGGTTTAGGAGCTCGCTCTTGGAACGAATTAAACCGAGGTAAGCCGAGGTATTACTGTATTAATTTTGAACAAAAATGGTGTAAACATGACACTTTTAGTCAAATTAATTTGATTGGTTGACATGATTCACATTTTCCGTTTTATCTTTGACAAATCAAAAAGCTCTTTCTCAAATAACACATTTTCCAGTCGTTTTGTCGACTGGATTAAAGGAATCATTCACCCTCACTCCGTCCGAGTTATATATGATTCTTCTTTCCGTCGAGCACAATCAGAGTTAGTTGCATGATGTATATCGTTTATCATCGATACGCACAGCCGCAATAGTCACAGGATCGCAGGATGTACGATGTGAAGTATAGGGATTGCGTCTGGAATGCTTGTGATTCACAGATTAATTGCAGTTTAATTTGCACCTGTTTTTTAAAGTCCTGTCAGTTTAAACCTCAAGCGAATGAAGTCTGGAACTGGGCAACACTCAATTTCTCTTCCGCTTGAGCTTAAACTGACACATGCATGCAAAAATAAGTCTCGACGAGTGTTTTGTTTGAGAAATAAAACAGATTCATTTCATTATATTGGATCTGTGCTTTTGTCTTAAAGTGACGGCAGCCTAATAAACCTTCAGCTGTTTTGTTACCAATGTTAATCAAACAACAAAAGAGAAAATCTAGCTTTAAAAAAGAAATTGTATTTGTTATATTTTATTTATACAGTGTTATTTTAATTTTCCATACCTGAATACAGTTAGATTTACCTGAGAAACATTTCATTTGTTTCTTTGTTCTATTGCATTTATTTATGCTTGTAATTTATAATTTTTATGCAAATGCATTCCCTACAGAATAACCCTATTTTTCCTTTACAAATAGTGAAAAAATAACTAAGAATTAATTTATATATATATATTTATATATATATATATAATTAATTAATTCTTAGTTATTTTTTTTTTTTTTTTTATATATATATATTTTTTTTACAAAAATCATCTGATGAAATGCTTTTCGTATTACAGAAAGGCTAAATATCGGGATGTAGGGTTTCTCCCAATCCTGAATCCCTAATATCCTGCTCTTCCCAGTTTTGTAATGGCGTTGAATAGTTTTTGAGGCTCCTAAAAGCGCATCATAAAATAAATCCCTACATCTCCAATGGGTTAATAAATGCCATCTGAAGCAAAGCGATTAGGCTTTTATTATCCCATTGGATTTTAATGGCTTGAGGTGAGTAAATTATGGGATAATGTTCTTTTTTTTTTTCTTCTAACACACTGGCAATGCTCACATTTCTTACATCTGACCTCTTTCTGTTCTCATTAACTACCAATGGAAAAAGTCTTGGCCTACAATTATCTTCACCACACGTACAATTTCACTTAAAACACGTCACTTTACTGGACGAAAAATGAGTTGCATGTTGACTTAAATTTTAAAATAGGGATGTGTATATAAATCAAAGATATTTCTTGTAATGCAACACATTAGAGGTTATGTTACTAAAGGATTTCCACCAGGAAAAACAGCATGTTTGTGGCCACAGGAAGTCCAAGTGAGACACAAAGTTAATGTGTTTGTTTGCCAAGAAAACCTCACCCATCAGTTCTGCTTCAACACAGGCCATCTGGCTCATTTCTTCAGCTTCACGTCTGTGAATGGCCCTCGGATGCACGTCTCTCACCTGCTCTCCACATGCCGCTCTGGCCTCGGAGGGACGTTATGCGTCATGTGCGCTGGAGATGGATCCGTAGCACAGGAGCTCTTGTGCGCCAGCTGCACTCTTCACACTCAAGCGGAGACTTTAAACCCCAGGAATATCTGTCTGGAAGCTCTGCGCCCGTAAATCTGCGCTGAGATTTGGCAGTCGGCGCTGGGCTGGCGTGCACTGAGTGAGGAGATGCCGTACGCTGACGAATGCTTGGTGCCGCTTGGACCGTGTTTCTGCACATCCAGAGCTCTCAATCGTGTGTGATGGTTCGTGACCGCGGCGGAAACTGTGGGATGTTTAGATGTCAGGATGTGTAGGTCTCTTGTTATCTGGAGCTTCACCATAAAGGCTGGGTTATTATGGGATATTATGGGTTATTATGCGGCTGACTGGAAAGACTGGGCATAATGACCGACGAGAGAGAGAGAGCAAGTCCTGTGGCGGATTGAGCACCGAACGGCCAAAGTTAAAGTTATGGTTCACACGAAATTTGTCATAATTTATTCACCGGAATATAGCGGTTATTTTGAACCCCAGTTCTTGAGTCTATCTTTACACCGGTTTTGTCACATGCACGATTGAGAGGCAAACACACTCCTAAAATCACAGTGAAAGAAAAGTCCAGCTCTCACTCCGTATGGAAGTGCTGAGTTTAGTTTTTGACTTCTTTCTTTGTCCATATAGCCTTTCTTAACCTCCGATTTATTTCTTTTAAACTTTTCTCGCTTGCTCGCTAGAGTTTAGCAGCACTTGTTGCCGTTGGTGACCCATGTGTAAAGGTCAGAGGTCAGACTGGCTGCCCTGTACGTCAATCAAGTGACTAATTTCATAGTGAGGCGGATGATGGTTTGACGTCTACTTCGTTGATTCCATGTGATCGACGTATTGGGCTTAATCGGCTCTGATATGATCCTTGGGATCGGCTCGAGACATTCCCACAATAAACTATTCATCAGTAACTTTACTAACGCCGATCCTGATGAGCACAACGAATGGATGCTTTATCTGCCGTATCTGGACGTGTGTGTGATGATCTAATAATTCATCCGACAAGTGAGTCTTGTGCCTCGTCCCGTGGGAGCGTGTGAGCGGGGCCGTGACGCTTTAACAGCCGCGCTCCTCTGGGAGATAATGGCTCTTCCTGTCAGAGGAAGTTATTTATACTCTCCGGCTTCTGAGAGCGGGGGCGATGGAGGGACTGACACCAGCGGTGGAAAACTCTGGAACCAGATCCGTATTATCCCTTATTTGGTCTGAAACCTTTCAGCTTCAGGGGGGAAAGTTCTCATATTTCTTTCTGATTCATACAGAAAGCTTTTCCTCTCGCATTCCCGTTCCTCCGCGCTGGATTGCGTCGTGCCGGCCGGTCGCTGGAGCCGCACCCTGGATGTGTCGAGGCCTGAAACGCGTGCCGCAGTCGCTCAAACCCTCTTCACGAGAGTCACGCCGCGCCAAAACTGCAGCTTGAGTTTCGTACGGATGTCGTAAATGCTTTGCCGCAAATCGTATAAACCCATCTGCTCTTACTTAAGTGTGTTGAGTAACTGTTTTTGCCTTTCTGACACAGTGACGAGTGAATGCTGAGACTTTCTTTTGTATTGGGCATTTATTTATTTATTAACTATATAATGTGAAGACGAATGCATGCTGCCAGTGTTATCTGCATTTTACAGATCCAAAAAATAAACAAAATGAATACCTGAAATATAAAGTCATGCCTTAAATTGGTATTCTAGCATAACTGGTGTATCGTAATTCTGAACATCCTTGGAGATTAATATGACGTGCTTCAATTTATTAAAGTATGCATGCAAGTAATTTTTGTTGTTTCAGGGTTATTGTTAATAAAAACGATAAGCCTTTTCCATTACTAGCAATATAATATCTAATTTCAGCCAAAGTATTTCTCATCACTTAGTTTAGGTTGAAAAATAAAATGCTTAAAATTAAATCTAAAACTTCACCTCAAGATCTTGTTAAGATTTTGCATTTCAAGTGTTTTTTTTTCAGGTTTTTGTCTTTTAAAATGCTCTTATAGGACTAATTTCTTTTTAAAGCTCGTTCCGGAGGATTCAGCTACTGATGGCAGAATAATGCAGTTATTAACGAGAGAGAGATTAATCGTGTCAGAATTATCTGAGTCTCTGTCATCAGTGACTGTAAGTTTATCTGATTCAAGAACAGCGCCGTTATTTCCTCACGAGGAGAAATGTCATGTAGCTTTTAAGTTGCTCAACTATTTTACCAATTAAAATCATTAGAGCGCTGCTGATAATGTGTGTGTGTGAGTGAGTGGCTGTCCGTAGAGAGAGAGAGAGAGAGAGAGAAAGTGTGCGCGCGTGTGTGTGTGCGCGCGCGCGCGCGCGAGTGTTCGTACTCTTCTGTGTAAGAGAAAGAGAGTATGTATTCTAGAGTTAAACCATACGTTTTTTGGAAATAATTTGTAGTTTTTATCCTTTAGTTTCCTGTATTTCTTTTCTTGCTCCGTGTCGTTGTGGGTTTTGGTTCTTCTGCTGATTCTGGTTGAAAGGACCTTTTTGAAACCACTAAAATCATTTTGTGGAGGGATTTGGAGCTTTAATCCAGTCAAAACCTGCCTGGAACTACTTTTATCTGGTTCAGTTTTGCTCATTTTGTTGCACAAAACTTCAATTAAAACACAAACAGCACTGAGGGATAATGCAGGGATATTGGATCCAGTTCTCCATCTGTTGGTCTCGTAGAGCAGTGCGTCTTACCCTCGAGAAAGAGATTCAGCGTTTGATTTATTATCCAGCAGGAACATAAAAGCTAAAGGCGTTGGGCCAGAAATCAGAACAACTTAGTCACTGTCAGCTCGAGTAACACGACTCTCATATGTAAGACTTCTTAAAGAATTAAAGTCTGACAGTGAATCTGGTTGTGAAAGTCAAGCCTTCTCGCAGACTTTCAGAAGTGGTTAATGTATTTTCTCTGGATTTGTCCTCCTATAAAGCAACAAAACCGAGCGTTACAGGCTGGATTCAGTCAGAAAAGTCACTTCGCATCAGCGCTCCGCCGGGACGCAGCCTCCGGTTTCCCAGCTTGCCTCTGCGCATTTAACCCGATCCTTTGTCATCGGGAAGCTGCTGTTAATCTCATCGCTTGGTGCCGGCAGCTGCCAGTGTTGCTCTTGGAGCGCCGCTGAAGTGTTGATATTGCCATGGTCACGGGCCAGACGCCGAGCCACAGAGCCGTCTTTGTCTGCGAGTCCCAGACTCTGGGATCTTTGAGAGATGAGTAAGGTCAGAACCGCACTCTCTTGCACACATGAATGTTAGTTGCAAGTAATCAGCCGCGTTCTGCATTCTTTACATGATTCTTGCGTTACTGTGGCAGAAACAAACCTCAACAATCAAAGCAACAACGTGGTTTAAAGTTTAGTAACTGTAGTTTCTTTTTTCTTTCATGTCTCTCTTTTTCCAGTTAATTGTTGTTTATGCAAGCATGTTTATATTTGAGCTTTCCTGTGTGTCTAACAGTAGAGAGCAGTGCTTGCAACATCAATGTCAAGGGTTCGATTCCCAGGGAAAGCAAGAACTGATTAGAATGTCAATGTTTATCTCGAATGCGATTTGGAAAAAAGCGTCAGTCAAATGCATAAGATATATAAAAATAACTTGATGTGTTTTACATAATTTACTATAGAAAGTGTGCATATGATGTATAAGATGGATATGCATTTATTGAAACAGAAAATGTGCTACAGTATAATATCAATTTGCCTTTGAAATTTGATTTTGCACTTGCATATGTTGAAGTTTCTGTCATTTGTTTATTTGAGTGGATGTTTGTGATCATTTGCCGATGAAAGGAAAGTTTGTCTGGAGCGAGACGTGTGTTTAAGTCTTGAGTTTGTGGTGATTGTGAGTCGTTGTTTTGTGTAGTTTCCATTAATGAGGAAAACTAGGGAATGCACTCGAGTCTGGTTTGAATAACATATGGGCCTTGGGAGATTTTTCTAAATGCATTTGAGTCTCAATTTATCAACATGAAATTGAATATGTTCTTTCCTCTCATTCTTAGACAAAACACTAACAATCTATTTTAAGAGGCTTGGAAGAATGTCTGAGTAAATGATTGGCTCGAGGAGCGAATGCTGCGGGCGATGCTTTGCGTCGTTGCTCCCATGATCCGATGATGCTCGTTTCCTCATAATATTTGCTTGTCCGTGGCTTTTCGGAGTCGCCTGACCTTCAGATGTGGGAGAGATCCGGCTTGATGTGGGGAATGGAATGGTTTATTTGGACTGATTTTTAACCAAGGCTGTTAAAATGCAATAAATAATGTGCGCAGTGACGGGAGTTGTTTGTCTTTTACTGGTGTGTCGGTTCAGGATGAGGAAAAGCCTAAATCATCAGAATGCCTTTTAATGCGAGTGATTTCGACTTTTCATTCTATAGTGTTGAAACAATGAGTTTCTATGCATGAAAAGCTCCAGTTCTTCTCTATATCAGTGTTTCTGAAACGCCTCCATTGATTCTTGAGTTTCTTCCTGGAACAAACACTCTCAATATTCCTCATTATCATAATTCATGCGCAGAATAAAGGGGCGGGGCTTGAGTGAGTGAGTCGTGTGTTGAAACTGGTGGTTATGGGAAGGGGCGGGACATTTCCCAAACACACTGGAAGCTCTCGACCAATCACAACACACCGATCCAGCCGACCAATCAGAGCACAGTGTGCTTTCAGAAGGAGGAGCTTCATAGAGACAGGAACTAAACAGAGCGTTTCTGACAGACGATGAGAAATAGAGATGAGAATATGGGGAAAATAATCAACATTCAAGCAGGAAAACCTGATCTAGTGGAAACAGAAACACAACAGCAAGAGTGTGTGAGAGCAGAACATGGGCTCGTTAAAAGATGTTTAGCACCAAACATGGAATAAAGCTTTAAATTGCTAGCAGTGAATTTGTTCAAATGCTCCCAAACATGATTATGACTGATTTTAAACAAGATTACTGGTACAAGTAATTTTTTAACTTCATGACTAATCGTGTAATTGTGACCGTTGTGGTTTGGTGTTTTTCACTTCATCTCTGCGGTTGGTCGTTACCAAAGCGTGTGTGTCTGATGCATCATTACGCAACGCCGTTTTATTGTTGCTTTCGTCACATCACACGCATCTCAATGTGAATGATTGACTAGCGTGAGTGTTTGTGCGTGCTGCACGTCACACTGAATCAATACACAACCCGTCTCTTGGTAACAGGCAAGTTTAATCAGAGACTAGCATTGTGAAATCCTCCAATAAATCAGCACCGTTTTTCATCATCGCTCAAGCATGTTGAATCTTGCAACATTTTATTCAACAGATTAACGGCTTTTGAGTTGCATGAGTTGATGCAAATAAAATCTCATTGAGCTGCGTAACTAGACGGCAATATGAACCTCTTTTAGCCCAGTTTGAAGCATGCATTGATTACCGTTAATATTGAGGAAGTCCCAGAATCTCCCTTCTATAAATGCTCTGATATAGAGTCACTTTTGTGGTTTTGTTCCAGCTAAGATGCTGGTTTAGTAGACCGAAGACAACAAGGTTTTGTTGCAGTATGAGGTTATCAGAAGGAGGAAACGGTAGGTGTCTGTTCCTGTCTTCTCATCGCCTCCTTTTTTGGTAACAGATAGCATAACGCAACTGGCCTTTCACAATCCCGTTGTCGTTAACTACAACACCAGACGGAAACGCATGCCTGCGGTTTCTTCTGCTGACGTTTCCCTCCCTGTTTGGTTCATTGAAGGGTCCGTCTCTTCGTCCCCCCCCCCATCGCTAGTCCTCCTCCCTTCAGTGTTTATCCTCACAAAGTTGTCTGCTTTCTGTCAGCTTGACATTTGATACTCGCGCTGAACAAATAGGCACTAATTTTAGCCGTCTGCCTTTGTTGAGCTCTGTATTATTCCCTGATGACGCTCTTAACCTTGCTCTGCTTACGGCCGCGCACAGGAAGGCCTGGAATGCTTTGGTAGCATGTGAACATACCGTGTGTGTGAGTGTGTGTGTGTGTGTGTGTGAGTGTGTGAGGTAAGAGCAGGACGAGATTCCATCCTGAACAATAATCTAGCGTTGCATAAGCAGGAGGCGTTTAAGAGAACAGGAAGATGAATGCTTTCCATTGGCTTCATCGGCCTCTGATTTGCTTGGCTGATGTCTTTTGATGAATAGCTGAAGGATTCCTTGAAGGGTTTTGGTTTGAGAGTAGTGGTTCTGGTCTGGCACAGTCCCGTCTAAAAGGCCTTGTACTTTGTGAAGGGTCAGATATCTTGATTAAATGTTTAACACTGTGTAAAGCTTGATGTATAAAATAATAGTCTGAAACTTTTTGAATCTTTAGTCGAAACCTGAAAAGGTTTTCACTTGTTTTTTTTTATTCTGGGATCATGTTTGATGCATCAGGCTGTTATGGTCATATATTGTGATTGAGGAGAATTTGGAGGATAAAAACAGCTCAGTTTTATTCAGAAGCACAAAATATGCAAATTGGTGCAGATTCTGACATATGATCAAAATGCATATAAAAATCTTTTTCTGCTAATAATGTGTCTTGGTATTATTTATATTTAAATAAATCTTGAAATTTAAATGCTTATCTCTATTATATTAAACATATAATCCAATACGGTGATGATTAACATGAACAAATAAACTTTCCTCAAAAGCCTGCTGATCACATCCAATACTTTTTCTAAAAACATATGGATTATGAGACTCAGAAGCTCATATGTATTATTATTGAACACTCATAACTCGTGCTGCTCCCAGCTTAATACTGGTGAATCACTCGTTGCCCCCGGTAACCCCCGCTGTAAAACCAAGCTGCCTCTAGTGGAGATCATATGCAATTACCCATAAATGAGGAGCTTGAGCTGCTGCGAGTGCTGAACACCTCTAGCGTCTGGAAGCTGCTCGTATCTCAAATATTTACTCGTATCTCAAAGCAAACAGTTGCTCGTATCTTGGAATAGTCATATGTCGGGACGCTTGTATCTCAAGGCATTACTGTATCTTTGTGCTTTGATATTTGGGAGATTTCAGTCTGCTATTGTATGACTTGATTATTGCTGTTTGGAGGTCTTGACTGCATAAATCCTCACTCCCTTCGCCATCTCCTGCGATGGAACGGTTCCCCGCTGAATATGAACTTTGCACGTCCTGCTCCGGGTTTTTCGCGGTCGTTCCGGGCATGTTGTCAGCTCTGTGGAGACGGCGGATGGCACATAAGAGTCAACAGAAGTGCCGCGGTTTTGACTTGAGAGCGCGTAGATGTTTTGTGGCACTTTCTAACTTGTCATTTTTGGGAGCAAGAACACAGGGCTCAATTATTAAACCGACTTTCACAGAAACCACATGGACTATTTTCAGTTCTCCGAGTCACTGTGAAGCAGCAGAACAAACACTTACTTATAGGAGAAACGCATTCATTGTGTCCTTATTAAATGAGAAATGTTTATACAGTCTGGTTTAATGTCTGGTAATGGATGGCCATTTAAATTAAAATTAATCGCTTTTAGATCATTAACAATCTTCATTTTGAAATGCACAAAAGCAAGATTCATAACAAAAAATGACTCCTAAACTGCCCCTGTATTTCATTAAAACAATGTTTAAATGATATAGATGTTGATTAAGGCTTTTGGCCGACTCCACACACTGAAACCAGAGGAGAGAGTCACAGATGCGATTAGCCATTTATAGGAACATTTTGCAGTAACCTAACACACTGCTATTATAATGACAGCTTTCCTGTATCTCAGACAGTAGAGTGCGGCGCTTGCAACATCAAGGTCATGGGTTCGATTCCCAGGGAAAGCATGAATACAATGTCAACGTGTTTCTTGACTACAATGATTAAACTGTCTGATAAATGCATGAACGTAAATGTAAAAGTGAAAGATTGCAATGCTTTAAGGAGCATTACCTCATTCACTCATGCAATAATTCAGAAATATCTCTCATAAATGATGTTTGATTAGTGATAACATGCCGTTTTCATGCTTGTGTGGATGTGGATTCATATTGACTGGAGACACGATTTAAAAGGTGATGTCTTGTGTTTTAAATGATATAAAATTATAACTCAGTTCTTTTTGTAAAATAACACTAAACCGTATAATTGCACAAAAAAGGAAATTAATGTGTTAAATGCAGAATGATAACGGCTCATGGTCTTAACGTATAGACTCTCTATAGAGAAACAGAGTGGGATTTTTACGGATCACTTGTTGCATTCATTGCAATAAAAATCTCTCACACACACACACACCTTTCAATTTCATCTTTCACTTTCAAAGGGAAAGTTCACCCGTTCTGACCCCTGAATCACTCAGATATTCAGCGAGATGAAAGCGTCGAGGAGCAATCCAGCTTTTGCTCCGTAAGGTACCGATTCTGAGCTTTCTAATGATTTGGAAGTGAGCTAATGCTTTGATCTAATATAAAAAGGACATTTACAGGAAAACCCGACTCTAAATCATGCTTTGAGTTTCGTCCAGCCCACAATACCAAAGTATTTCTGACTGGTGAGACGAACTATGCTTGATTGTTTATATCATCGGCATAAGTGAATGTGAATCCTTCTATAAACCTGTGATGATGCATTTAAAGCTAAGAGTATAACTTCATGCACGTGCATATAGTACGCTCATGTAACATGATATATACTATATAGTGTTTGAGGTTAAAACGAGTCTTACAGCATCTTGTCTTGCTCTCAGATTCAGTTTAGTGTTTTATAAAATCATCAGGTTTATTTCTGTTGCGTTTCAAAGCAATCTCAGTGAGAAACGTCATACACTTTGCCTATAATATTGCAAAATAAAAGCTATATAGATGAAGAAAAACAAATACATGAATGCTTTTTTGTTTTATAGTGCTTTTATTTTAATTTTGCTTTTGCAAACCTCAATTTGGTTGTTCATATTGCAAAATGTAAGTAGTTGTAAACATTAACATGTTGGGTTTTGTGAAAACCGCTGTGTAAAATCAATCATTTGACTTGAAGGGATTGTCTTTTAAATCTATATCTGAAAATCATCAATTCAAATGTAGTTGCCTGTATCTAAATATAGACTTTATATAGGCTTTTACGCAGTCATTTCCTCTCAGAAGCAACCGGAAACATTAATTCTGCTCTTTTTTGACTCGAACCCCTAGCAACCTTTGAAGGAACGGACTCTGTTTCTAAGGTTATTCCTACAGGGACTTTTAATTTGACAGGAAGGAGTTTCATAACAGGCAAAGAGTTTTCCATGAATGCCAATCCCAGTAAAAACCCTGCGACCGCAGCATTACTTTGAGCCGATCTGGTTTTAATCGTGAAGTTAATAAAACACAACTGGTCCGTCATGTCAGGCTTGCTCACTCCGCGCTCTGATTTACAGCTTTGGTGAATTTGTGTGCTGAAAATGGGCAAGCGTTTGGATCCGTTGCCAAGGTGGTGGGGGTGTAATCTGACTTTGAACAAGTTCTTGTTCTCTGTTTTTATTTAGGCTGGTGAGAGAAGATAAGAGTTGGCGTTACCGTCGCATGCCATTCATACTGCGACGTGCTTTCAATCAAGCCATGTTTGACGAGAGTTTTGCTCCCATTTGTTGCTTGTTCAGTTTATCTGTACATTCGTCACTGTTTTGTTTCTCTCGAGACTGAACAGGCTTGTCCTCATTAAGCTGAATGACACTAGTTAATTACGGGTCAACAACTTATCACAGGGTTCCTGTTTAAACTGCCCCAATATGTTTTTTTTTATTTTTTATATTCCCCTTCATGCAGTGTGTAAAGTTGAAAGTGCGTTGAGTTATTGTCTCCCAAAAGAAATACTGTTGCTCTTTGAGTAATGAAGAAGGGTAAAGCAGGATTTGTTTTAAAGATTTTAATGTTACATCCCTCATTCATGTTTGTGCTCTGCTAATGTATGCGCTGTTAATGATACTGTTCCTGCATGTGGACTGCAATGAATTCGAAATATACACACATTTGTTGATGGACATGCACTTGTTAATGGGGACGAGGAAGAATTACAGCTGCAACATCCCATAATGTGCCTGTAACAGAGTAGAGCATTCGCTCCCAGTGCCTCCTGCTCTAGTCATCGTTGCAATGCATTTCGGGTTGAATAACTAGACCTTCCGTTGTTTAATCATCGGATTTGCTTTCTGATTGATTTGGTAAAATCAATGCCATCGTTTGTCTTTACAGCGTGTGTGATCGCTGAGCTGACGTTCAATTATTATGGCGCTGTAAGTGGTGGACCAATCAGAGCAGACCAATCACAACAGAGCAGTAATGTTGTTGTTTTCAGAATTGCTTTGTCTTGTTTTTTTTTTTTTTTTTATTGCATTATCTTTTTTATTTTTTGGCAATAACCAAGATAATCAATAGAGCAAAATGTGATGTTAACACAAGCAAACTAAAGATATATTTTATTGATGTTTGACTGTCTGATATGTCTTTTTAATAAAGTGTTGTTAAAGTATCCACTAACCGTGGGCTTACAGAGATAAAGCGAGTATCACTCGTCTGCTCAAGATCTCAATCCACTCCATGCAAATGAAAGATCTTGATTGGTCACAGCACTAGCAGCAGTTTATTCCTCCGTCTCTGGCTTTCTTTCTTTCTTTTTCCGGCTTCGGAATGTTTTGTTTGTTGCCATGGAGATCGACCTGAGAGTTCCAGACTCGCTCGCATGGATCTCTGGGATCGCTGGAACATTAATGACCGGCTACTTGTGTTTGAGTGGCATGATGCTGGTGTTCCTCTGTTTGATGGATTCATTAGGCACATCTGGAACACATCTGGATAAAACTCCTCGTGTTGGGTGTCAATTATTAGCTATTAGATGTGGAAGCTTTCCATGCATTCCTCTTAAAGGTTTAAGTCAATCATCACTGTTACTAGTGCTCATACTTGGGGGTTTCTTTTAAACTTTTAAACAATTTCAGTACAAAAGTTTTGTTTTTACATTTATGCATTTACAGATGCCTAATAACAATTCATAAACTGTATGGACACTTATGTGCTTTGCTTTAAAATAAAAATACACAATTAATTTACTAAAATGGTGAAATTGAAGCTAACAAAAACCTAGCAGCAGCTTATAGGATATTCTGGGTGGTTACTAGGGTGTTGCTATGCAGTTGTTAGTACGCATTTATCGCATTGCTAGCATGTTTCAGATGGATACAATTGCAGTTGATGCATGCATGGTGGGTGGATGGATTGTTATGAATGGATGGATATGCATGGGTGGATGGATTGCTAGATGGATGGATATGCATGGGTGGATGGATTATGGATTGTGATGGATGGATATGCATGGATGGATGGATATGCATGGATGGATATGCAGTTATGGATGGATATGCATGGGTGGATATGCAGTTATGGATGGATATGCATGGGTGGATGGATTGTTATGGATGGATAGCATGGGTGGATGGATTGTTATGGATGGATATGCATGGGTGGATGGATTATGGATGGATATGCATGGGTGGATGGATATGCATGGTTATGCATGGGTGGATGGATATGCATGGGTGGATGGATATGCAGTTTTGGATGGATATGCATGGGTGGAGTGATATGCAGTTTTGGATGGATATGCATGGGTGGATGGATATGCAGTTTTGGATGGATATGCAGTTTTGGATGGATATGCAGTTTTGGATGGATATGCATGGGTGGATGGATATGCATGGGTGGATGGATATGCAGTTTTGGATGGATATGCATGGGTGGATGGATATGCATGGGTGGATGGATATGCATGGGTGGATGGATTATGGATGGATATGCATGGGTGGATGGATATGCATGGATGGATTGTTATGGATGGATATGCATGGGTGGATGGATATGCAGTTATGGATGGATATGCATGGGTGGATGGATATGCAGTTATGGATGGATATGCAGTTATGGATGGATATGCATGGGTGGATGGATTGTTATGGATGGATATGCATGGGTGGATGGATTGTTATGGATGGATATGCATGGGTGGATGGATTGTTATGGATGGATATGCATGGGTGGATGGATTGTTATGGATGGATATGCATGGGTGGATGGATATGCATGGGTGGATGGATATGCATGGGTGGATGGATATGCAGTTGTGGATGGATATGCAGTTGTGGATGGATATGCAGTTGTGGATGGATATGCATGGGTGGATGGATATGCAGTTATGGATGAATATGCATGGGTGGATGGATATGCAGTTATGGATGGATATGCATGGGTGGATGGATATGCAGTTATGGATGAATATGCATGGGTGGATGGATATGCATGGGTGGATGGATATGCATGGGTGGATGGATATGCATGGGTGGATGGATATGCAGTTTTGGATGGATATGCAGTTTTGGATGGATCTGCATGGGTGGATGGATCTGCATGGGTGGATGGATATGCATGGGTGGATGGATATGCATGGGTGGATGGATATGCAGTTTTGGATGGCTATGCATGGGTGGATGGATATGCATGGGTGGATGGATATGCAGTTTTGGATGGATATGCATGGGTGGATGGATATGCAGTTATGGATGGATATGCACGGGTGGATGGATATGCAGTTATGGATGGATATGCAGTTATGGATTATGCATGGGTGGATGGATATGCAGTTATGGATGGATATGCATGGGTGGATGGATATGCAGTTTTGGATGGATATGCATGGGTGGATGGATATGCAGTTTTGGATGGATATGCATGGGTGGATGGATATGCATGGGTGGATGGATATGCAGTTTTGGATGGATATGCAGTTTTGGATGGATATGCAGTTTTGGATGGATATGCAGTTTTGGATGGATCTGCAGTTTTGGATGGATCTGCAGTTTTGGATGGATATGCATGGGTGGATGGATATGCATGGGTGGATGGATATGCATGGGTGGATGGATATGCAGTTGTGGATGGATATGCAGTTGTGGATGGATATGCAGTTGTGGATGGATATGCATGGGTGGATGGATATGCAGTTATGGATGAATATGCATGGGTGGATGGATATGCAGTTATGGATGGATATGCATGGGTGGATGGATATGCAGTTATGGATGAATATGCATGGGTGGATGGATATGCATGGGTGGATGGATATGCATGGATGGATTGTTATGGATGGATATGCATGGGTGGATGGATATGCAGTTATGGATGGATATGCATGGGTGGATGGATATGCAGTTATGGATGGATATGCAGTTATGGATGGATATGCATGGGTGGATGGATTGTTATGGATGGATATGCATGGGTGGATGGATTGTTATGGATGGATATGCATGGGTGGATGGATTGTTATGGATGGATATGCATGGGTGGATGGATTGTTATGGATGGATATGCATGGGTGGATGGATATGCATGGGTGGATGGATATGCATGGGTGGATGGATATGCAGTTGTGGATGGATATGCAGTTATGGATGGATATGCAGTTATGGATTATGCATGGGTGGATGGATATGCAGTTATGGATGGATATGCAGTTATGGATGGATATGCATGGGTGGATGGATATGCAGTTTTGGATGGATATGCATGGGTGGATGGATATGCAGTTTTGGATGGATATGCATGGGTGGATGGATATGCAGTTTTGGATGGATATGCAGTTTTGGATGGATATGCAGTTTTGGATGGATCTGCAGTTTTGGATGGATATGCATGGGTGGATGGATATGCATGGGTGGATGGATATGCATGGGTGGATGGATATGCATGGATGGATGGATATGCATGGATGGATGGATTATGGATGGATATGCATGGGTGGATGGATATGCAGTTTTGGATGGATATGCATGGGTGGATGGATATGCAGTTTTGGATGGATATGCAGTTTTGGATGGATATGCATGGGTGGATGGATATGCATGGGTGGATGGATATGCATGGGTGGATGGATATGCATGGATGGATGGATTATGGATGGATATGCATGGGTGGATGGATATGCATGGATGGATTGTTATGGATGGATATGCATGGGTGGATGGATATGCAGTTGTGGATGGATATGCAGTTATGGATGGATATGCAGTTATGGATGGATATGCATGGGTGGATGGATTGTTATGGATGGATATGCATGGGTGGATGGATTGTTATGGATGGATATGCATGGGTGGATGGATTGTTATGGATGGATATGCATGGGTGGATGGATTGTTATGGATGGATATGCATGGGTGGATGGATATGCATGGGTGGATGGATATGCATGGGTGGATGGATATGCAGTTGTGGATGGATATGCAGTTGTGGATGGATATGCATGGGTGGATGGATATGCAGTTATGGATGAATATGCATGGGTGGATGGATATGCAGTTATGGATGGATATGCATGGGTGGATGGATATGCAGTTATGGATGAATATGCATGGGTGGATGGATATGCATGGGTGGATGGATATGCATGGGTGGATGGATATGCATGGGTGGATGGATATGCATGGGTGGATGGATATGCATGGGTGGATGGATATGCATGGGTGGATGGATATGCATGGGTGGATGGATATGCATGGGTGGATGGATATGCATGGGTGGATGGATATGCATGGGTGGATGGATATGCATGGGTGGATGGATCTGCATGGGTGGATGGATATGCATGGGTGGATGGATATGCATGGGTGGATGGATATGCAGTTTTGGATGGCTATGCATGGGTGGATGGATATGCATGGGTGGATGGATATGCAGTTTTGGATGGATATGCATGGGTGGATGGATATGCAGTTATGGATGGATATGCACGGGTGGATGGATATGCAGTTATGGATGGATATGCAGTTATGGATTATGCATGGGTGGATGGATATGCAGTTATGGATGGATATGCAGTTATGGATGGATATGCATGGGTGGATGGATATGCAGTTTTGGATGGATATGCATGGGTGGATGGATATGCAGTTTTGGATGGATATGCATGGGTGGATGGATATGCAGTTTTGGATGGATATGCAGTTTTGGATGGATATGCAGTTTTGGATGGATATGCAGTTTTGGATGGATATGCAGTTTTGGATGGATATGCAGTTTTGGATGGATATGCAGTTTTGGATGGATCTGCAGTTTTGGATGGATATGCATGGGTGGATGGATATGCATGGGTGGATGGATATGCAGTTATGGATGGATATGCACGGGTGGATGGATATGCAGTTATGGATTATGCATGGGTGGATGGATATGCAGTTATGGATGGATATGCAGTTATGGATGGATATGCATGGGTGGATGGATATGCAGTTATGGATTGTTATGCATGGGTGGATGGATATGCAGTTATGGATGGATATGCAGTTATGGATGGATATGCAGTTATGGATTGTTATGGATGGATGGATTTCTAGATGTGTGGATATGGATTGCTAGATGGATAGATTTGATGATTCAACAATATCCAATCTAAAAACACCGTACCAACAAAATAATTGTTAAATCAAGTTTAAGCAGCTCTTTAAGGGAACGATTGCAGATCACCTCTTTAAATCAGTAAATCACTGACACTGAAGTAATAAAAGAAGCGATCATGCTCTTGTTCTCAAGACAAATATTCCAGTACTTTTACTGTATAAAGTATTTTGTGTATGATGTAATGTTTTTAGGAACTCAATGTCTCCTCATTAACACCTGTTTTGTCCCGAAACTCTGAGACCTTTGACTTGTTTGACACATGAGGGAAATCTCCCAGATCCATGAAAGGCCTTTAAAGAGAAGCTAAACCGGCTCTCTGTGACTTCCAGAAACTCCTCCGTTCAGCCGCAGAGAAAGAAGCCCATCAGCATTTCAATCGTCCCGTGTGAGGCCCTCGGGGGGGAGCACGGGTCTGTTTTACTCCGAGTGTGGTCTCAATACGCCGACAGCAAAGCCTTGTGACGCATCAACACGTCTTCAACTCCCTCTGGAGGAAAAGCAGCCGTTCCTCCAAAGTTAAAGTAATCTTTCTGCAGTTAAAGGAGAAATCGTGACCGACGTCTGTTTTCTACGGCCAGCATCTCCGTTCTTCACAATTTAAAATGTAGGCTTTTTATTCAGCCAAAATTGAGCATTTAGTACCAGAAATAACTGGGTTTGTGGTTTGAGGCGATGCAAACCAGTCCAGCTCTTATAATACGTTTTCTAAGTCGTTTATCACGGTCGGCTGGAGGTTTGTGGCGATCGTATCTGAACGCACACGTAGATCCGCATTCAACCTGCTCAAACCTGAAATGATGCATTTTTAATATGGATGGTTATTGTTAACGAGCAATGGAAACTTGCCTTGTTTTGACAGCTTGCAGACGTGTGTTTCGCAGAGCGGATAATGATGAGCCATGAGTTTATCATCATCAAGCATCTTTATGGGGAATTTCAGCGTAATTTGATTTGTGGCTCTTGTAACTCATTTGAGAAGCGTTTGGCTGTCCTCCATGTCCGACTGAAGCGAAGGTTGTCTTGTTTTATCTGGTTTACCGTAACTCCACAACATGTGCCGTTTTTCTTCATCAGTTGCTCTGAAGAGCTTCTCTGTAATTATTCGCATCACCACACTTATGTTTTTTGCGTGGCTGGTGTTTTAGTCGCGCCTCCTCTTCGGTTTAAATGAGCAGCAGCGACTCTCTGTGACTCAAGGGAAGTTTTAGATTAAAGCCTCATGTAAATGTAGCAACGGTCACTGGTTACTGGGATTATTGAGAGCCTGTTTTGAGGATTGTGTGTGTTTTTTGTTGTGCAGTCTGGTTCTGGAAAGGGTGCGTGAGAGGGTGTGTGTGTGTGTGTGTGTGTGTCTGTGTGTGAGAGAGAGGGTGCGTGAGAGTGTGTGTAAGTGAGAGAGAGAGGGTTTGTGTGTGCGTGTGTGTGTGTGTGTGTGAGAGAGTGTGTGTGTGAGAGGGTGCGTGTGTGTGTGCGTGAGAGAGGGTTTGTGTGTGTGAGAGGGTGCGTGAGAGTGTGTGTGTGTGTAAGTGAGAGAGAGAGGGTGCGTGTGTGTGAGAGGGTGCGTGTGTGTGTGTGTGAGAGGGTGCGTGTGTGTGTGTGTGAGAGGGTGTGTGTGTGTAAGTGAGAGAGAGAGGGTTTGTGTGTGTGAGAGGGTGCGTGAGAGTGTGTGTGTAAGTGAGAGAGAGAGGGTGCGTGTGTGTGAGGGTGCGTGTGTGTGTGTGTGAGGGTGCGTGTGTGTGTGTGAGAGGGTGTGTGTGTGTGTGTGTGAGAGGGTGTGTGTGTGTGTGTGAGAGAGGGTTTGTGTGTGTGTGTGAGAGAGGGTTTGTGTGTGTGTGTGAGAGAGGGTTTGTGTGTGTGTGTGAGAGAGGGTTTGTGTGTGTGTGAGAGGGTGCGTGAGAGTGTGTGTGTGTGTAAGTGAGAGAGAGAGGGTTTGTGTGTGTGAGAGGGTGCGTGCGTGTGTGTGTGTGAGAGAGAGTGTGTGTGTGTAAGTGTGAGAGAGAGGGTTTGTGTGTGTGTGTGTGTATGTGAGAGAGAGCGTGTGTGTGTGTTACGTGTGTCTATATGTGACACAATTTCATATTTAATTGTTTTATACAATTTCAAATCTTCATATATAATTATTGTAGGTATAATATAAATATTATAATTGTTTTTTTTTATTAATATATAATTAGTTTTATTTTTAAATGCATTTTATTATTTCTTCATAGATTGAACTGTGGAAATGGAAAAGTTCTGCAGTCACGCATCATAACTTGTTAATCTGTCATATTGAAAATGCTGCAGGAAATATTGTGGATAAAAGCGTTTAAAGGGAAATTATGGGATGTTCTGCTGGGTTTGGTCTGTAGTTCCTCTCTGCGGTGGGATTTGATCCTTGTTTCCTTTAGTTTAATGAGGCTGTGGTTTAGTTTATGACGTTAATAAAAGCAGTGAGTGCCGGGACTCGCATGTGAAGCGTGTTTCTGACACGCGTGTCAGTTTAGCGTGTGAAGGCCTCGGCTCTTCATGTGTCTCGGATCTCCTTCGGTCATTAAGTTTGATTTCAGACTGCTGTTGTTTTTGACTCAATGAGCTGGATTGGTGTGTGTGTGTGTGTGTGTGTGTGTTTGAGTGAGACCCCGTCAAAATCCCAGAGGTGCATTCTGGGATGTGTGGGATGGAGTTTAAAGTTGTGACCTTGAGTTTTGTCCTTCCTGCAGCCCTTTGAAATCCTTTTTCTTTTGTGTTTGCAGCTGACCGATGGAGGAAAGGCGGCTAAAGCCAGGATCAGCGTTGGGGACGTCGTTCTGTCCATCGACGGCATCGCCACTGACGGCATGACTCACCTGGAAGCCCAGAACAAAATCAAAGCCTGCGCAGGAAACCTGAACCTCTCACTGCTGAGGTAACACACACACACACACACACACACACACACACACACACACACACACACACACACACACACTCTCTCGCTCGCGCACTCTCTCACTCAGTCACACACACACACGCACTCACACACCCATGCGCGCTCTCTCGCGCACGCACACTCGCGCGCGCACTCTCTCTCGCACACGCGCGCTCTCTCGCACACGCGCGCTCTCTCGCACACGCGCGCTCTCTCGCACGCGCGCGCTCTCTCGCACGCGCGCGCTCTCTCGCACGCGCGCGCGCTCTCGCGCGCGCTCTCTCTCGCACGCGCTCTCTCTCGCACACGCGCTCTCTCTCGCACACGCGCTCTCTCTCGCGCACGCTCTCTCTCGCACGCGCTCTCTCTCGCACGCGCTCTCTCTCGCACACGCGCTCTCTCTCGCACACGCGCTCTCTCTCGCACACGCGCGCTCTCTCGCACACGCGCTCTCTCTCGCACACGCGCGCTCTCTCGCACACGCACTCTCTCTCGCTCGCACACCCACGCACACTCTCTCGTTGCAAGATCTAAATATTCTAATGTTTTGTACAATAAAAGCGACGCTGTCAAGCTCTGGAAAATTATTTGTATTTACCATTTTAGGATTGTGTGAAGAACAGACACACATTTATAGCTTGAGTACAGTCATGCTTTTGTCATTTTTGCAGCTGGACGTCTTCCATTTCCAATTGTTTTCATTGCAAGATTTATTTTGTAAGCGGTGTGGAATTGGACTGTTAATTTCCACACGATTTATTCCCGTAAGTGTCTATAAATGCGTGTTGCAGATTAATTATAAAGGAAAGTGATGTCCCGTACACTCAGATGGTTTGAAGTGAAGCTGCTCTCAGTGCAGCAGTAGGAACGGCTCATATTTCCGGAGTTATGGGCTCTTCGCAAGGAAACTTAGGGACGAGAGATTGTGCAAGAGCTCTGGAATCTCCCATTAAAGTCCTTTAGTGGCGTTTTCATAGCTGTTGAAGATTTGTCAGCGAGTCTGTGAAGGCCATCAAACGGCACTTAAGCTTTACTATTAAGATAACATCACATTAAGAAGAGCGCAGCGTTTACTCGGAGATCCCAGAGAGCCGTTTGAACCCGGATCAGCCTGTAACACTGCTTAACCCAGCGTGTCTGTAATGCTTCGTTTGAGCTGTGAATGAGCGAGGGATGAATCTCCTCTTCCGTTTCTGCCGTCATTCCTCTTTTACATGCGTTTGTCAGATTCCCATTCCTGCATTTATCAGCTGCTTTTCTCTTTTCATTCAAGAAACACATTGACATTCTAATCAGTTCTTGCTTTCCCTGGGAATCAAACCCATGACCTTGATGTTGCAAGCGCCATTTGTGCGAAACAAGCCTACAAAAGTTAAGCTCCTTTTGGGTTTTTTGCAGAAGCACATTTGTCTTTTTGAGAAATGGTTCGTTTATTGAAAGTCTAGCATGCGTGTGTTTAGAGGAACCAATAAAGGAGAACAAAGTTGGTGTTTTAGACCTTTACGACACAGGAAAGCCAGTGTGACCTCTGACCTCCGACCCGCTGCCCATGTGAACTCTCCCTCGCTCCTCTGATTCTCTCAGAGATTAAATGCAAGTCCTGTTTTCATTCAGATTGAACGTTATTAACCCTTGAAATGCTTCAAAAATGAACGTAAATTAAGCTTAGATTTTGAAGTTTTTCTTCCATGTGTAATTTTTAGGAAATAAAGTGGTGAAATGGGTGTTTCTATGTGACTGCATGATAAATACATGTTGATCTTAATTTCACGATGGGTTTTATCATGCTTGAATCGTGTTTCTCTAAGCAGATCCTGAGAAATATTAGCATTTAAAAATGAAAGATGGTCTCTCGACTGCTTTAACGCTCCGCAAATGTGACCCGTATAATCGTTCCGTTACACACACTAACATATCACTTCAGTAAACTGATTTTATGAGGCGATTCGGTACGAAATCCTCCTGTTTTGGCAGGATCGTTCATTCTCCAGCGACAGGCTTGAAACCGATCCGTGTGTTCCCGCGTTACGGAGTGGATCACGTCAGCGCTTTGAACACGCATGTGGAAAAACTCCCTTTATGTGCTGAAGTCACAGGAAGTTTACAGCGTTCAGATGATTGTTCTCGCAGATAACGTGAAGCGATTATATGAGGTTTCCGTCTCTGACGCTCACGGATCAGCTGTGATGAGCCCAGATTATGATCCGAGGTCACGCCGGCCTCGTGAATGATGTCGTTTCCCCTTTTTCACACACTGTTGATGGTGGAGTCTCCAAACGAACTTCAGAGATTTGATCAATATTGTTGTTGTTTTTTATCATCTTTTTTTATTTAATTTCTGTTATATTTGTTTTATTTCATATATTTTATTAATTTAATTTATATTATTTTTATATAATATTTATTTGTAAATTTTCCATTTTTTGTATTTCACTACACTATTTCCTAATCTATTAATCTGACAAGGTTTTTTTAATTATATTGTATTTATATATATATATATATATAAAAAAAAACATAAAATAAAAATCAATTACATTAAAATAAAAAATAAAAAAATAGAATAAATTTAAATAGAATAAAAAATAATAGAATTAAATGGTAAATAATATAAAATATATGTATGTGTGTATTATTTACCATTTAATTTTATTATTTTCTGATGCCAAGATCAAAATCAAACAGAAATAATATTTCTGTCAAAAAGAATATTTTTTTGGGAACATTTCAAATTAATTGTTATACTTGCAGCATAACATGTTATTACTGATTTTGTTCACATTTATATTGATTATATTCATACAGTGTGTAGCATTTATTGTTGCAATTATTTTCTATTTAAATGTTACATGTTGAAAACTTTCTTTTTGTTTTGAACGTTGTGTTGCTGTGAGCGTCAGTAAAGCTGAATCGCTGTAAGTTACTCTGTTACATCTCCGCCTGTGTAATCACTTCCCTGTTTCGCTTTATTTATCATTTCATCGCACTATATGTGATGTTTTTATCTGCGTGTGTTTCCAGTGGATCCCGCCGGAGCTGATAATGAATCTCTTGAAATGTCATTCAGTGTTTATTAGTTGTGGAAGGAACGTGGAAGGAAAAGCCATTTTCTCTGTCAGGAGGGAAACGCAGGTATTCGACATCAGAGCTTTATAATCTGAATAACATCTGCTTGTGCTTCTGAGCGATATGAAGAAACCCTGCTGTGCGTATGGGCTTGATTAGAGCTTGGTTTCACGTTTTTATTAGATTTTTTATGGTTTTAGTATTTGTTGTATTTTACATTTTATTTATTTTAATAGTGTTTATTTAATATTTTGTGTATGCTGTTGTTTTGCTTTATTTTAATTGTATTTTTTATATTATTTTTATTATATTAATTTTAATAATATATTAGATTTTTTTTGTCTGTTTTGTATTTAGTTTTTTCTTGTTATACATTTTATTTTGTTCATATAAAAATAATAATGTTTTTTATATCATTTTTTATATATCATATATATATATATATATATATATATATATTATATATAATTATATCATCATTATTATATTTTTTTTATTAAATCTGGAGTCATTTATCATTGTTTTCATATAGTGAACTCTATTGTATTTGTGTGTATTTATTGTAAGGGTGTTTGTAAGTGGCGACTGATACGGAGCAGGAACAGCATCTGAGTTTCACGTCTCGAGTCTCTGTTGATTTTGGCTCATGTGGAGTTTCGCCTCCTGCAAGTTTCCCAGCGTGTCTCGTCAGTGTCAGCCTTGGGCAAAACCGTTTCCTGGAGCGTCTTTCGCTCTTTAAAAGTGCAGTGTGTGTTAGTCCTTGTTTAAAACTCTTTCGCTGTCCAGCGACGCATTCAGAAACAGTTATTAGACGTTAGTGTTGCAGAAATGACACTCTTATCACTAACACCTACTTTTTCTAACCAAAATTGTATTGTAACATATTTATGTAGTAAATCAGGGTCACCCTGCCCTGGATGGATAGATTTAGATAAAATATAAATATATAGTAACTAAACAGCAACAAAAACTTTATATTTTATTCAAAAATTTTATTTTTGCTTTAATTTAATAAATTTATTTTTACAAAATTTTATATTCTTTTGTTTTTTAATTATATATAATATTCTGTATATTTTAAAATAATAATTTCATTATCCATATTTTTTTATTTATATATTTTAACTAAAAAATTTTACTGTTTTTATGTACTTATTTTATTATTCATTTTATTTTTATATAGACGCATTTTACTTTATGATTTTTAAAAAACTGTTTTATATACTTTATTATTCATTTTATTTTTTATATTGTTGTACATTTTTATTGTTTTATATTTTTAATAGGTTTCATATTGCTTTATTTTTCATATTTTTTTATTTTCCTTTTGGCTACTTTTTAATTATTATATTCCATTGCAAAAAAATAAACTATATATAAATCTATTAAATTAAATGGGAGCAGTGTGTAGGAAGCAGGATCCTCCTTTAACGACGGGATCTGTGGGTCAATCCGGGCCGCTTCCTCTCCGCTGCATCTATTGTTCACGTTCGTCCCTTCGAGTGCTGATTATTGCTCTTTGTGTGAGCGCCTTCAACTTCCTTCAGCAAGTGTTTTCTTTGTGTTCCACCTTTACCCCTCATTATAAGTAGGACCGTCGAGCACAAAAGAACTGGCCTTGCAGAAACCGCTCAGCCTTCCTAATATGGAAGCGATTGAGGATGCGGAACGAGAGTCACAGCGGTTTCTGTTGCCTGTTTGTCGCCCGTTTCGAGGACGAAGGTTGTGTGTGAGGAATGTGGAGGTTTTGTCGGATGTGATGGTGATTTAATGAGGACGAAAGAAGCCGTCTAGACGGCGTGACGAGAACAGTATGTGAGGCCTTAAAGCAAAACTTCTCCAAATGCACAAACCCTTCACTGGACGTTTGTTGACGATCACACAGATTGTTTGGGTCGCAATGATGGGATTTAAACTGTTGCTCGTAATTCATCACACTTTGGTTTGTCTGTTTAGCTCTTTAATGTAAAGTTATTTAGCTTTAAATCTACAGGATGTGAAAGTAGCTCAACTTTTGTCGGTTTATTTAAGTTCTCTTTAAGGTCTCTGTCAGTAGAGAGCAGCGCTTGCAACATCAAGCTCATGGGTTCGATTCCCAGGGAAAGCGAGATCTGATTAGAATGTCAATGTGTTAAAGTCGCTTTGGATAAAAGCATCTGATAAATGCAACAAAGTTTGACATTATCCAAATGTGTGACTTTGTTTGATTGTTTCAACCTTATTGAATCGAACCCATGACCTTGATGGTGCAAGCGCCGCTCTCTCCTGTTAGAGACACAGGAAAGCCAAACTCACTTCAGATACTAAAGCATTACGACCCACCAGAGACTGAGCTGTGCCGCGGTTGTTTTACACAGTGACGACAGCTTGTGTAGTTATTCCTGCTCGCACTGGGAATGCTGGGATTGAATGCCATCGTTTGCGCTCGGCTTTATTTATGGCCTGTGTAACGGGAGGAAGAGTTTGTTTGAATGACAGCCAGAATACAGTCGTTACTCAAACGATATCAAGCGCCTCTCTGACAAACCTGTCCCATTATTTGCATCTTCACATACTGACCTTTATTCATTCAGTGTTGCATTGTTTGACAATCAGTTAAACGTCTGTTTTGTCTTTGCAGATCTTCCAGCCTCACTAAAACGGAGACCCCAAAGGTAAGTACCTTCAAGCTAAAGAGTTCACATGCAATGCGTGTCCTAACTAGGTGTTTCCAGTGGCTGAGTGTGTAAATGTACAACAAAGTGCTAATGATTAGCAAAAAACAGCTGGTCATAATGCCTCCGTTCAATGAGCAAGCGACACGAACGATGAGGAAATCTATTGTGATTGTTATAGTTTTACACTAAACGTCATGTAGGTGCTTTTTTATTAAAGAAAGTCAAACCGTTTGAGCAAAACCAAAGCGAAAGCCACCAAATCACAGCCATTTAACTCTCTCTCCGCTGGTCAGTGGCAGCTTTATTTTTTAAACTTATGCAAAATTTACATGTTCATGTTTTAAATATTTAGTTGCAGAATGCAATTTATCAAAAAGAACCTCTGCTTTAAAAAAAACCCCATTAATTTCATGCATTCCTTTTTTATCAGCAGTTGAATGTGGATAAGTTTCAATAAAAATAAACATTTTAAGCAATTTTTTTTTTGTTTAAAATAAGTTTGGATCAGATTCAGAGTGATGATTAAAACACAGATGTTTCATCATCACCTCAAAGCTTCTCTGTCCTAAAACTCGTCCTGCTTTATATGATGATTTATATGATGTTATTTTACATGATTGCACATGATATCGCTGGTTTCTGCTGCTGCTTCACCTGTGTTTTGATCAGGAGGTTCGTTACTCTTTCAGGAGATGCGTAATATCGTATAACTGCAGAAAACTGAAAGAGTTAAAAACACACTTCAGTGTTTAATGATGTGGAGCAGGAATTTGGTGCAATGACGTTTTACTTTTAGCGCGTTGTGACAGATTATAAATGAGGCGACCAATAAAACATCTTCCAAATCATTGGTGAGATTTATAGCTTTGCTTCACGCCTGGTTGGGACACGCGTGTGACACGCTTGTGGTGTGTGTGTGTGTGTGTGTGTTTGAAATGCCTGATCTGTTGCGTGACACTGAAGAACTGTGTGTAATTCAGCTTCCCCTCATTACAGTTCATTTTCTGCAGTAAAAGTTGCTTCAAAATTAAACTTGCTAGTAAATTTCACACATAAGCGCACACTGAATTAAGCGTGAAAGTTTGACGTATGGTATTTTCTTGTAATCTTTGTTATAATTGTATTACAATGTGGGGAAATATAAAAATGTTACGATATTTGTGTCAGATATTTGTAAGGTCAAACGTGTTCATGTAAAACCTATGAAATTTTGTTTTCAAGAACTTTTCAATAAATTATATAGTTTTGTATTTGAAGCAACTTAAAAGGACTGGGAAACTAATTTCATTAAGATACTATGACTTGATTAACAGACAATTAATATAATGATCAGCATCATGTCAACGTCATCCTCATCAAAATAGTGTTTGCATTGAAATCAGTCATTTTTGACATACAGCTATGCATTTATTTAAGTTGTGATTTTTACATGCGTGTTAAGGCTGTAATGAGGGGCCGCGGCTCCTGCATGTGTGTGACGTGAGCATGTGTTGCATGTGTTTCATCACTTCCTGTAGGAGGAACCACTGGAGATCATAAAGCCTGTGCCCATCAGCCAAACACCTGCAGCCGCTGCCAGTCTCGCCCCGGGCAGCAACGCTTACAATAAGACAGCGCGGCCCTTCGGCGGGGCCACTAGTGCCGTTCGATCCGTCAGTCCGTCCCCCGCCGCGCCCAAGGCCTCCATCCCCTCCGCATCTTCTGCGTTCACCCCAGCTGCTCCTTCTCAGCAGCCACCGCCTCCTCAGCCACCTTTTCCGCTTGGTGGCTCCGCCCACCGCTCGCCTATCTCCGCCCCTAAACCCGCCTCTGGCCGCTCCCTCTTCGCCAACTCTTCTACCTCCTCCTCTGGCTCCTCCTCCCCGGCGAGAGTGACGGCTCCTCCCTCAGCTCCCGCCGCGCCTCAACCCTCCATCTATAACACGCCCATCAACCTCTACTCCAATGAGAACGCGTGCGAGGTGGCCATTGGCCAAAGACGTGGCCTGATTGAGAGTAAAGCCACGGGCGAACAGCATAACGGGTAGGTGAAATGACCTGACTGACCAATCAACTGTCGACTCTTCATACTTCTTTCCATTTACATTTCCTCTCTGCTCTTTGATCCTTATTAGATTTTATTAAGTTAATATTTTTATTTAAATGTATATAAAGGTTTCAGAACACTTCCCTTGCCTTCTATTGGTCACAGACCAATCCCCGCCCCCAAACTCACATTATTGGTCAGCGTCGTCTGATGCAACAAACTAGAACAACTTAACGTCACGCATCTATTATAATTTTATAAATTTGATCTTTTCCACACACACACACACACACACACACACTCACACACACACACACACATATATATATATATATACACATATAATGTACAATAAAATGTATTTTGTTTAATATATAAAATAAAAATAACTACAATTATAATAATTATAAATATTATATCCATTTTTTATTTTTAATATACTTTAAGAGCGTAAATTTATCTATTTTTACATATTTTATTTAGTTTTATTTTGAATTATTCAATTCAGTCTTTTTAAATTGATGTATTAAACTTTTATATATATATATATATATAAAGTAAAATATATGTATTTTTTTAATATAAAAATAACTACAATTATAATATAAATATTTATATCCATTTTTTTATTTTAAATAATATACTTTAAGAGCGTAAATGTATCTATTTTTACATATTTTTATTTTGAATTAGTCTTTTTAAATTGATGTGTTAAACTTTAGTATGCAAATCTTTTTATTTTTTATATGTTCTTCAGAATAATTAGTTTAACGTGCATTTGTCACGTGTCGTCGCCATGTGTGCTCTTGTTTTCGTAGAGGACTTTTATTTACTCACTCACTTCAGCTTTGTCTTGGAAGTCAACAGCAGATCAAAGGAAACTCGTAAAGCGGTAATGAGTCTGAAACGGAGCGCGTTCGCTCTCATGTGGTTTTAGTGATGTTAGTAAACACTTAAACTGCGTGTCCCACATGCTGGGACGGATAAACCGTTTTGCTTGAATCGCGACCACTGGACGAGAGAAGAGAAACTGTGAGATCAGAGCCGTAAATCTCACTCGTTCTCTGCAGGTTTACACCGTTAGATTAGAACGGCAACATGTATTTTGCTTTTTACCAGCTGTGAATTCTGCACTCCAGGTCTGATGTAAATCCTGTAGAATTTGTAACGGATCAAAATATTTCCCTGACACGCTGCTCATATATCTGTGTGTTCAAGCTTGTTTTCGACACGTTCTTCATTATAAATTATTATGAGCTTCCTGATTCCAGTGAGAGTGAGTCAGCAGGAGAAAGGCAAGAACGGGTCGAGCTGTGCCGGGAGACTGAATCCCAGGAGCGCTGACGGATTATCCAGAGATTCTCTCCCTGTCCTGATTGTCTGAAAGGGATCGTTAACCCTTAAACACTTTCCTCAGCTCTTTATCGAAATCGCATCAACCCTCTCAGTATTCCTCAATCTATTCATTATAAACAATATAATATCAACAATAACACACACACACACACACACATTCTCACTCGCACTCGCTCGCACGCACGCACACACACACACACACACACACACTCCCTCGCACACACTCTCACAATCTCTCTCGCTGTCCCACACACACTCACTCTCAAACACACACTTTCACACACTCACTCTTTCACACTCACTCACTCCCTCCCTCACACACACTCACACAATCTCTCTCTCGCTGTCCCACACACACTCACTCACACACATTCTCTTTCACACACACTCACTCACTCTCTTTCACACTCACTCCCTCCCTCCCTCACACACACTCACACAATCTCTCTCTCGCTGTCCCACACACACTCACACATACTCACTCTTTCACACTCACTCTCTCTCACACACACACACACACACACACACACACACACACACACACACACACACACACTCACACACTCACTCACACTCACACACTCACTCACACTCACTCACACACTCACACTCACTCACACACTCACACTCACACACACACTCACTCACTCACACATTTTCTCACACACTCTCTTGCACACACGGTTTAATTAGTAAGCGTTTTATTTTTCTCATTTTTGTTACAATAATTAACATTAATTACAAATGAAAAATACTTCTGAAGCTTTTATTAATCTTTGTTAATTTCAAAATAGTACATTATTAAAATCAAAAGTTATTTAATGGCCCTGAGCTGACATTAATGACTTTTATTAAATATTAATATTAACCGAGATGAATAAATGCTTTAACAAATGTGACCTGTGAGTGTTTTTATTGTAAATTGGTTTATTTTAAAGTCTCCTGGTTTTGGGCGTTCGGACGCTGTTTACAGACGTCTGGTCACTGCTCCTCATTTACTATGTTTAGCCGTCCGCCTCGGCAGGAATGTTTGTAAAATCCTCGGCGAGAGTTTCCAGCTGCGTTTACCGACTCGACTGATTAGCGTCCCGGGAGAAGCAGCCGGAGTGAGTTTGACTCCAATTAAAGCCACGGACTCCTGATGGAGGCGAGAGCCTCTGCTGCGCTCTGCCCGTTACTGACGGAGTTTGATCCAAACATTGAGGATGTGCGGTGCGATCGGTCCAGGGTGTGTGTGTGTTTGAACGTGTGTGTTTGCACGTGTTTGTGTGTTTGCATGCGTGTTTGCACTTGTGTGATTGTGCGTGCGTGCGTGCGTGCGTGCGTGTGTGTGTGTGAAGCCTGAAACTCACGCAAGCACATGAATGTAAACTCGCTATAGCAGATCGTTAGTGAACAATGACTAAAACAATTAAATATCTAAACATCCGTGAAAACGACATGCATTTGGGTGTGAAACAAATTATGAATTCAAATTAGACACTTACTGACTTTTTATTATGCATTAAACATTTCTAATGGACTAATAACAAATAAATGTAGTTTTATTTAATTAGCAAATTGTTTTTTTTATCTTGTGTCTTTAAATGGATTTGATTTTTGTTTTTATTTACTTTATTATTTTATTTAGCAGATTATCTCTTGTGACTTAAAGATGTAGAATGTTTTGTGTCATTTATTTTTTAATAACTTGATTGACAATTTTTTATTTTTTTTTGCGTTTTATCCTTAGTCATTTAAACAATATAGAATTTAATTATTTATTTTGTTTAGACTCCTTTAGTGACTTTAAATAGATTATTTACTTTCATCCTTATTGGCCTAAAAATAGATGCTTTATAGCAGACTCTATTATCCTTAATAAAATGTTAATTGTTAAATGTTTTTTATTCAGCAGATGCTCTTATCCAAAGTGATTTACATTATAGGAATACAAGAAGCCGTTTATCCTAGACATTTATGTGTATATATTCTCTTAAAATCGTCTGATTTTTACTCTCAGGTCAGTTTACTTTGGATGTTTTCTCTCTTCTGCGCTCGCTTTTCTCTTCAAGATGAATTGCTGTCATGAATGAGTCTGAAGAGGGAGAGTTGGTTTATTATCCACTCGTTTCAGTTTTAGTGAGCCGTCAACACGTTTATATCCAGCTGAAGAATAATTCAGCGTAACGGTAATGCTCTTGTGTGAGTTTCTGTTCTGCCTGCATGAGGTTTGATGTTGATTCATTCCCTCTCAAACAAAAACACTTCACATGTCTCTCTCTCTCTCTCTCTCTCTCTCTCTCTCTCTCTCTCTCTCTCTCTCTCTCGCTACAGGAGGAGCTCATGTCAAAGTTAGTGTACTGTATATGCAATAGTGTTCTGGTATCTGTGTGTGTGTGTGTGTTCTTTCACCGTCTCTAACCCAGCGGCACACACTCATCTGTTTCTCTTGAGTCGTAGAGGGTTTGATGATGGGTTGAGGTCAGGATAGCGTCATCATGTGCTGCTGTCGATCATCATGTGTGTATTCGTGGCTTTAATCATGTATAAATAGCAGCAGTGGCATTTCTCTCCGCATGCATTGTTGCAGACGAACGTTTATCCCAAAGTTAAAACGCCTTAAAACTGAAAGCAGGTGGAGCCACCTAGTGTTGACATTTAGAGCTACGCTCATTTAATGTTTAATAAAATAAATTTTAAATTAATTTAAAAAATAATCTGTTACAAATATTTTTATATATTTTTCAACTCTATTTGTTTTCCTTTTTTTTTATTACTACAAAAGTCTTATTTTTATTAACTTATTTATTTGTCAACTACATATATTATTATTTAATGTTTATTTTATTTCAATAGTGTTTATGGAATAAAATAAGTGTATATATTTATATAATTTATATTTAATATTAAAATTATATGAAACTGGTAGTTATTATTAAAAATTAAACAATGTTTACATTTTTAATAACTACCTTCAATATGAAAGAGAACTGATTTCATATATATATATATATATATATATATATATATATATATATATATATATATATATATATATATATATATATATATATATATATATATATATATTTATATTTCACGTATTTTCATATATATAAATGTATTTTATTTATTTAATAATTCCTTTTAATGCGTCTCATATCAGCACTTAAAAAAAATACTAAATCCCAAATGCAATTAAGTACAATACTTTATAAAATATATTATAATAGTTATAGGACACATTTTGAATTACATTTGCATGCAGAATTTAAATGAACCTTTGATCATTTGTACTAATACTAATAATCATAATAATAATAATATTATTATTTTCTTGACTTTTTATCTCCATAGTGGCCCTCATAGTATTCTCAAGTAAGTAGAAACAGACAAAAATCACCCCATAATTCACATTAAGACTCTTTTCTCTAATTCTCTTGAGTTCTGTCTCTCTCTCTTTTTTTTTCCTGATTTGTCTCTTTTCCTGGATTCTCTTGATTTCTGTCTTTTCTTTAGAAAGACTCCTCCCAGGTAAACAGATGCCAGCGTTTCAAATACAGCGGTTATTGTGTTGAGTATTTAGTGACGTGTGTGTGTGTGTGTGTCAGGACGGCCCGGAAGCCCGTCCCCGTCCCGGAGCTGGAGGTGAACCACGTTCCTCCCCCCAGCGACTCCAGTAAGAAGCGTCTGATGGAGGACACGGAGGACTGGCACCCGCGCACCGGCACGTCTCAGTCGCGCTCCTTCCGGATCCTGGCACAGATCACCGGCACAGAGAACGGTAGGAGCCGCTCCGCTCTTTCCTGCTCTCTTTCATGCGCTCAAACTCAAACTCTTCCTTCCCTCTCTCCTCTAGATCAAGCTCAGGAGATCCGGCCTGGAAAGAAGTAAGTTCTGTGTTTGTGTTCGTCTCTCTGTCCGTCTCACTCGTTAGTCATGAAATGGGATTGTGGGTAATCAGAGTGATGATAATGAGATTAACTGTGCTGATACTGAGATATACTGAGATATATACTGAGATACTGAGACATTTCGTTGCCTTGTACCTGTACTTGTGTAATGACAATAAAGTTGAATCTAATCTAATATGGATGAAAATATTTTATAAATTTTTTGTTTATTATTTATTATAATGTAAATGGTTATATATTATTATATAATATTACAAGTTTATTACATTTATTTATATATATTATTATTTAGATTTTTATTTATTTATTATTGTTACATATTTAGTAATATTATAAACTTAGTATAAATTATTATATAACACTGCATTGTGTATTATATCACAAGATGGGTATATATTATATTTATAAATTGTATGTAAATTGTTTTTATTATGTACTATTAATGTATTACAAATTATGCAAATATATAAATACACACACACATATATATGTATGTATGTGTTTAGATAGATAGATATAATTTTATTGTCCCTTAACGGGAAATTTGTTTTCACAGACGTGTCGTCGCAGCAGAGCATTAAGAATAATAATTGTGTGTATAATAAATATGAAACATTATATTATAATGTATAACCATTTCCGTTGTAAAAATTGTAATACAAAACATTTATAAAATATTTTTCATCCATATCTCAGTATCATCACAATAAAAGTCACTTTTATTATCATCTCAAACAGGATATATGTATGTGTGTGTAGAAAATGTAACAACTAAATATATATGTAATTAAACATTGTAACACAATATTTACTCAAACACTGTTGAACTAGAGAAGTGAGTCTGTGAGTCCTGATCACACTCTTCATCTCTGAAGCGTTTCATGTCTCATGGTGTTTCACTCGATCTCTGTCCTCTTGCCTTCTGAAGCTGAACACTGTTTACTGTAACTGTGTAATCAGTTTATTTCCTCTGTCCTTCTCTCTCTCTCTCTCTCTCTGGTCCGTCAGAGTGAGTAAAGTGGACCCAGAGCTGGTCCGGCCTCAGTACAACAAGTTGAGAGACTGGCATCATGAGGTCTCGGCCCGAACGCTTAATGTGTAGTCGATCCGTCAGCTGTTCTGCGCAAACCTTCCGCTCCGAAATCCAGCAGATTACTATCACGGAGTGACAGTCATGTGACTCTTCACTGTATGGATGAAGGCGGTTCGTGTCGTCTGTTTTCTCTTCATCTGTTTCTCCTCTGTATGTTCCTGCTTTTTCCTCTGATGTCTGTACTTTCTTTTATCGTTCTGATGCTCTGAATAAAACTTTTCTTTTGTCTTCCTGCATCTTTTCAATCTTCTCTTTTGCTGTTCTTCTCTAAATGCTGTTCGTTTGATCTTTGTTCATCAAAGAATCCTGAAAATAAAATAGTTTCCTCACAAATATTAGAGTATTCAATAGTGGTGATAATCATAAATGTTTATTCATCATCATATCAGAATGATTTATGAAGATCATGTGACACTGAAGACTGGGGTAATGATGCTGAAAATACAACTTTAATCACAGGAATAAATGACACTTTACTATATATTCTCACAGAAAACAGCTGTTTTACACTGATATAATATTACACTGTTTTACTGTAATTATCATCTCATAAATTCAGCTTTAATCACAGGAATAAATGACACTTTACTATATATTCACATAGAAAACAGCTGTTTTACACTGATATAATATTACACTTTTTTACTGTATTTATCATCTAATAAATTCAGCTTTAATCACAGGAATAAATGACACTTTACTATATATTCACATAGAAAACAGCTGTTTTACACTGATATAATATTACACTGTTTTACTGTATTTATCATCTAATAAATTCAGCTTTAATCACAGGAATAAATGACACTTTACTATATATTCACATAGAAAACAGCTGTTTTACACTGATATAATATTACACTTTTTTACTGTATTTATCATCTAATAAATTCAGCTTTAATCACAGGAATAAATGACACTTTACTATATATTCACATAGAAAACAGCTGTTTTACACTGATATAATATTACACTGTTTTACTGTATTTATCATCTCATAAATTCAGCTTTAATCACAGGAATTAATGACACTTTACTATATATTCACATAGAAAACAGCTGTTTTACACTGGTATAATATTACACTGTTTTACTGTATTTATCATCTAATAAATTCAGCTTTAATCACAGGAATAAATGACACTTTACTATATGTTCACATAGAAAACATCTGTTTTACACTGATATAATATTACACTGTTTTACTGTATTTATCATTTAATAAATTCAGCTTTAATCACAGGAATAAATGACACTTTACTATATATATTCACATAGAAAACAGCTGTTTTACACTGATATAATATTACACTGTTTTACTGTATTTATCATCTAATAAATTCAGCTTTAATCACAGGAATAAATGACACTTTACTATATATTCACATAGAAAACAGCTGTTTTACACTGATATAATATTACACTGTTTTACTGTATTTATCATCTAATAAATTCAGCTTTAATCACAGGAATAAATGACACTTTACTATATATTCACATAGAAAACAGCTGTTTTACACTGATATAATATTACACTGTTTTACTGTATTTATCATCTAATAAATTCAGCTTTAATCACAGGAATAAATGACACTTTACTATATATTCACATAGTAAACAGCTGTTTTACACTGATAATATTACACTTTTTTACTGTAATTTTTTTTTTACATAAATGCAGCAGAAGAGACTATTGAGTTTTGCTCAATATATATATTAACAATTATAGTTGATCTGCTGCAGTTTGTCTTGTGTTGCTGCTATTTTCTGGCTCATCCTGAGAAATACTGACTTTTACTGGTTGCATTTTATTGCACATGTGAAAGATGTTATTAAAACGTTAAAATGTTACAATTTTCTGTCTAGTAAATCATAGAACATGATAGACACTCGACGCTTTATCCCACAAACCCTTTATAAAGCCCATCTATGACAGATCAGGTCATTTCTAATATTTTTTATTAGTGATAAATAATAGATGTGTATCCGTCTCTCTCCTGCAGTTCCTGTCCATTTGTAATCGTCACATTTGTCCTCAGGATCCAAGCAACCCTCAAAACCAAATGACCGACACATTAAAGAAAATGAAATGTGTTTCACTCAAAGCACTCTGTAAACCTGAGGGCTGATTATATATTAATGCATCTATTCACTTTAATGCACCTTCAGGCTGTAAAACACAGATGCAGTTCTGATATCAGACATTAGGTGGCAGAACTGCATCACGTTTCGTCATTTTTTAGGAAAGTCACTAGTGTTAGTGTTTCAAGTGATGTAATGAAACTTATATAGTAAAGTGTCATTTATTCCTGTGATTAAAGCTGAATTTATTAGATGATAAATACAGTAAAACAGTGTAATATTATATCAGTGTAAAACAGCTGTTTTCTATGAGAATATATAGTAAAGTGTCATTTATTCCTGTGATTAAAGCTGAATTTATTAGATGATAAATACAGTAAAACAGTGTAATATTATATCAGTGTAAAACAGCTGTTTTCTGTGAATATATAGTAAAGTGTCATTTATTCCTGTGATTAAAGCTGAATTTATTA
>JAWRVZ010000504.1:102500-130000 GCA_037043235.1 Rhodeus uyekii
ACATAAAATAAAGCATCAATAGCATAATAATAATAAAAAAATAAAAATAATAATAGTGACAACTATAATAATTGGGGAATTTTTTATATATATATATATAATTACACACACACACACACACAGTGTAAAAAACTTAAAAAAAAGATGATAATAGGGAATTTTTATATATATATAAAAATTCCCTATTATCATCTTTTTTTCCCTATTTATTAATAAATGTAATCAAACTGTTTTTGTATGTATGTAGAAAATTACAGATTGATTACATTTATTAATATATATTATCTTTTTTTCTACACATTTTTCTTCCTATTATCCTTTTTTTTAACAAAATATATATATTTTATATATATGAAATATATTTATATATGTATATGTATGTATATGTATATATGTATATATATGTATGTGTGTGTGTGTGTTTATGTATGTGTGTATATGTATATATATATATATGTGTATATGTATATGTATATGTGTGTATATATGGGTGATTCTCACGAAAACATGGTTTTAAAAATATCAAACATGAAAATTTAAAAAATGCTTGAATTAACAAAAAATTATTTCAGACATTTGAACCAAAGTCTGAATTATTTGTGCACGTTATTTTAAAAACATTAACTTGCAGTTTATGACATTTTTTAACATTATTTCCAAAACAAGTCCTAAAAATTCTCATTACCGCAACAGTCTGAAAACATCAATGTTGTTAGAAAAGCTAAAATATTTTAACATTTTTAAAATTGGATTATTAAGAGTCATGCACAGTAATTTGAAATTCTGAAATAATGTTTATTTTTAAATTAACAGGATTTTTATTTTGAATGCTTTTTCTCATTACCGCAACACCTTCCACAATTTACAACCTATTTTTTTTTAGAATATTTCAATGAAACCTGACCAATTTTTTTAATTATGTGACAAATCTGAAGGAACATAATGTGTAGAGTCTGCACAAGTGTTGAAAAGTAAACTACAATTTTTCTTTTAATTAAATTAACATTTATAGAACTGTTTCGGTAATGATACATAGGTTTTGGAAATTAGGTTGATTATCTTGGTAATGATAATAAGTATCTAAGGTTTTGTTAAAATCATAAAATTTTATGTAGAACATAGTCATGGATTCAAGTTTAAATACGCTTAATTTTGTAGTGCAAAAATTCATAAAATATTACATATTACAAACATAAGCAGAAGTAGAGAAAACAATAGAATAAAGATAAAATAAATAAAGATTCCTTCATGTTTTTCAGGTAGATCTAACGGTAGTTTCAGGAACAGGAATACTACCAAACTTAAGTAACCAAATTCTTCATTGTTCATAATTTTGTAATGCGTATAATTTATACAAGTAAAACTATTGACGTTTTGAAGTAATGACAGACTGCTGCAGATTTATTAGGTTACTGTCACTTTAAGACTCATTCAACCTTCATGCCTTAGTGGCATGAATTTCCCAAACTATGCACAATACTCGCAATCCAGCTTTAAAGCCCTGTTATAGTAATAGCTAAAGTTTTTGAGAGTGTGTGTGTATACTCATGTATGTTTCCTAACACTGTAGGGTGTTTTTGTGTATGCTAATTACACCTGCTGTAACATCACCAAACCTAACCTCCCTCTCTCCTTCTTTCTGTACTCCTTGAGAAGTTATGGGTTGCTGTACAATTTTTCCCTGAACTTTAATATAAAAATATAATAATATTGGTAAATATTTACATTTATATTAAATTCATAAACTGTAAAAGTTGTACACAATGATTGAATCTCATTCCCGAAACAGACGTTATCTCTGCCGCAACTGGTCTTAAATGGTTGCGGTGTATGAGAATGGTGTTGCGGAGGATGAGGGAGCTTAGTTTGTTTTGCTAACAACAGAGAAACCATGATGATTTTGCTAATTTTGACTCTATGTATATTATTAGACATTAATGAAGTACATTTGGATAAAAAAATTGTAAATCCTACATTTTTCGAAATGTAAATAACTACCTGTTTCGGTAATGATAATCAAAATGTCGTGTACAGGTTTTAACAAGAGAATATTTCACTTTTATTGGAGAACTAAAAAGAGATCTTCTTAACTGGTAGCCATCTTGAAAGAACTGACCTTGAAGTTCTCATTCATTCAAAATCAAACTTTATTTAAATTCTATATGTGTCTTTTAACAGTCCTTAAAAAATGTTGCGGAGGATGAGAACACCAGTCATGGACACATCATTTTCCTACTTTTTTCATTATTAGTAATATACATGAATATTCAGTAAATAAATTTTCTATTATCTGACATATTCAAGTAAAGCATCCATTCATTTTTTTCTGAATATTTTTTGTTTAATTTGTTTAAATTACAACATAACATACGTTCAGTCATAGTCGGACGCATTGCGGTAATGAGAATTTCAGTAAAAAATGCTGTAAAATAGAAAAATATTTAATTCCCATGTTAAAATGACACATTGTTCAAGGTAGAGAACAGTATGGTCTTTACCGTGATGCTTTTTTATTTCACTAAATAACATGTTTTATATTTTAAATCCTTAATGCCGTGGTGTTTTAATGGTTTCGTGAGAATCACCCATATATATATATATATATATATATATATATATATATATATATATATATATATATATATATATATATATATATATATATATATATATATATATATATTATTTATATATCATATATTTATAAATCTATATCAAATTTTGTTATTTATAAATGAAATCATACTGGAATTTAATTACACATAAATATATTGATCTATGTATATTCTCTGACAGTCGTGGTCTGTCCATAATTATGAAACAAAACAATAATGATGTTAACCCAATCAACGCTGTGGTGTTGAGTGTCATTTAACCCTTGCGTTCACAGTTGTAAATAATGCAGCAGATACCAGAAACTGACCAGCGCAGACCTCAGTAAATCACGTTGCATGATTGATTGACAGTCTCTCCTCCCATAAGATCAGATCAGCTGCAATAAGATCAGCTGCAGAAATAACCCTGTTTACCTTTTTAATAAGGTGACTTTTCTCTGCACGTCTTTAGTAAATCCATTTGTAATGCTGTTAGTGAATCTATTTCTCTGTAAATATGGCGTATATTCAAATTGAAAGCAAATAAAATTAAAATAAATGTATTAAACTCTTTTGCAGTCCAAGTATTTGACCTGCAACATCTCAAAAAAGAAATTAAAAGTAAGATTGTTGTCGTCAAACATTTATGTAACTCAAATCTCAAAAGCAGTTCAGAGAAATGCACAAATATTGTGTAAATGTTATCTGAATGTTGCAGAAATGTATTCTTCACACAATATATCATTTATTTGACCACTGATGAGCTCATCTGAATAATATTCAGACTTTAGCAGCTCAAAACACTGAAGAATCGCGTTGATGCATTACAAGTCTTCTGAACTTACAAAGTCCTTTGTGGGAAATGTTACATTGTGTGTGTGTGGTTTTTTTTTTGTGTGTGTGTGGCTTTGTCTGGGAACTTAATTTAAAATGGCCAAGAATGGTTTAAAACTGTTTCTATTTAATATTCTTTTTAGGTATATATTTTCTTAATGTCATCTTAATGTAAACTTGCATTCAAAAGTTTGGGCTTGTTAAGGTTTGTTTTCTGAAACAGACTCTTCTGCTCCTTAAAGCTGAATTTATTAGATGATAAATACAGTAAAACAGTGTAATATTATATCAGTGTAAAACAGCTGTTTTCTATGTGAATATATAGTAAAGTGTCATTTATTCCTGTGATTAAAGCTGAATTTATTAGATGATAAATACAGTAAAACAGTGTAATATTATATCAGTGTAAAACAGCTGTTTTCTATGTGAATATATAGTAAAGTGTCATTTATTCCTGTGATTAAAGCTGAATTTATTAGATGATAAATACAGTAAAACAGTGTAATATTATATCAGTGTAAAACAGCTGTTTTCTATGTGAATATATAGTAAAGTGTCATTTATTCCTGTGATTAAAGCTGAATTTATTAGATGATAAATACAGTAAAACAGTGTAATATTATATCAGTGTAAAACAGCTGTTTTCTATGTGAATATATAGTAAAGTGTCATTTATTCCTGTGATTAAAGCTGAATTTATTAGATGATAAATACAGTAAAACAGTGTAATATTATATCAGTGTAAAACAGCTGTTTTCTATGTGAATATATAGTAAAGTGTCATTTATTCCTGTGATTAAAGCTGAATTTATTAGATGATAAATACAGTAAAACAGTGTAATATTATATCAGTGTAAAACAGCTGTTTTCTATGTGAATATATAGTAAAGTGTCATTTATTCCTGTGATTAAAGCTGAATTTTCAGCATCATTATAAATGACATTACTGTCAAATTAATGCATCCTTGCAGAATAAAAGTATTTATTTCTTTACCCCAAATGTTTGAGAGTCAGTGTTACATTTGTTACAAATTGTGTAACCTTGAAAGAGACGTAAGAAAACATTTGATCTCATCAAAACGGGTTATAATGGATGTTCTGAAGCAGCTCAGAGTTGAAGGTGATGTTGTGGTGAAGTTTAATTTGAAGAGAAAGCAGCGTCGGATGGTTTTGGCTGGTTTTCTCCTCGCGGTTCAGCTCGTCCTCCAGAGAGCGCCGGTATCTGTTTCGCGCCGCGACCCGCGCACAGACTGCCAGACTCCTGCCGAAACGCGTGACATCCAAGCTTAACGGCTCAGTTTCCTGCATTTGATATCGCCGTTGTCTTTTGTTTTCCCTTCCAGCTAATCATCCGATTTGTAACCCGCATCCTCACGTTACCCGAACAGATCCTTCACATCAGATCGACTCTCAGAACGGCTGTTTAACAGCGTCAGGACAGACTGAGCTCTGATATCACCTCAAATCAAAACCAGCGCTGAAAATCTGTATTTATTTAATGAGGAATAAAATCATTCTGGTAACACTTTACAATAAGATCCCATTAATATTGAGAAATACATTTGTTAAAATAAATCAAAAAACGGTTCATTATTGGTTCGTTCAGGTGCATTAAATAATAACAGATTTTGATTCTAATAATGTATCGGTAAATGTTGAAATGAGCCAAGATTAATAAAAGCTTCCAAGAAATGCACAAATATTGTGTAAATGTTATCTGAATGTTGCAGAAATGTATTCTTCACACAATATATCATTTATTTGACCACTGATGAGCTCATCTGAATAATATTCAGACTTTAGCAGCTCAAAACACTGAAGAATCGCGTTGATGCATTACAAGTCTTCTGAACTTACAAAGTCCTTTGTGGGAAATGTTACATTGTGTGTGTGGGGTTTTTTTTGTGTGTGTGTGGCTTTGTCTGGGAACTTAATTTAAAATGGCCAAGAATGGTTTAAAACTGTTTCTATTTAATATTCTTTTTAGGTATATATTTTCTTAATGTCATCTTAATGTAAACTTGCATTCAAAAGTTTGGGCTTGTTAAGGTTTGTTTTCTGAAACAGACTCTTCTGCTCCTTAAAGCTGAATTTATTAGATGATAAATACAGTAAAACAGTGTAATATTATATCAGTGTAAAACAGCTGTTTTCTATGTGAATATATATAGTAAAGTGTCATTTATTCCTGTGATTAAAGCTGAATTTATTAGATGATAAATACACTAAAACAGTGTAATATTATATCAGTGTAAAACAGCTGTTTTCTATGTGAATATATAGTAAAGTGTCATTTATTCCTGTGATTAAAGCTGAATTTATTAGATGATAAATACAGTAAAACAGTGTAATATTATATCAGTGTAAAACAGCTGTTTTCTATGTGAATATATAGTAAAGTGTCATTTATTCCTGTGATTAAAGCTGAATTTATTAGATGATAAATACAGTAAAACAGTGTAATATTATATCAGTGTAAAACAGCTGTTTTCTATGTGAATATATATAGTAAAGTGTCATTTATTCCTGTGATTAAAGCTGAATTTATTAGATGATAAATACACTAAAACAGTGTAATATTATATCAGTGTAAAACAGCTGTTTTCTATGTGAATATATAGTAAAGTGTCATTTATTCCTGTGATTAAAGCTGAATTTTCAGCATCATTATAAATGACATTACTGTCAAATTTATGCATCCTTGCAGAATAAAAGTATTTATTTCTTTACCCCAAACGTTTGAGAGTCAGTGTTACATTTGTTACAAATTGTGTAACCTTGAAAGAGACGTAAGAAAACATTTGATATATTTATATATAACATGTTTCAATTGTAGATTTTTATAAAAGCATCTGAAATAATAAACTAAGTGCAATGTAGTGTGTATAAATGTATATATCAGCTTTAGAACACACCTAAAGTGACTAATAGGAGTGACTGATTGGTGGGTGTTAATCTCAAGTTAATAATGATTATTAACTATTATTTATTAGCTTAGTATTTAGTATTTGGCTGATTGTCAGCTGAAGCTGATTTGTCGGGTGTTTTGCAGGGGTCCGTTCCTGGTGGCCATGGGGAAATCCTGGCATAAGGAGGAGTTTAACTGTTCGCACTGCCACATCACGCTGGCAGACGTGGGGTTCGTGGAGGAGCGCGGCTCCGTTTACTGCGAGCGCTGTTACGAGCAGTATCTGGCCCCGACCTGCTTCCGCTGCCAGCAGAAGGTTCTGGGGGTGAGTGACGAACACATGCTGACTTTATAAAGCTGCTGCTCATTCACACTCATGCATTCAAGAAACGCATTGACATTCTAATCAGTTCTCGCTTTCCCTGGGAATCGAACCCATGACCTTGATGTTGCAAGCGCCGCTCTCAAAAATAAAGGGAGCACTTGATCATGGAGAGATGGACAGGGAGGGAGAAGAGCATCAACCAGCAGGAGGACCGGACCAGGACCAGCCTGTCAAACACAGACTTCATGAGGCCCGGTGTCCTCTAGTTATTAAATATGAATGTTATTGAATTAATGTAGATATGAATGTATTTGTCCCCTTAAATAGTGTAGTTTTGCTTCTGTTTGTTAGTTGCTGGTTCATCTTAAGTAGTTTGAGATTTGAGAAGCGTCATCAGTCCACATCTCCTCTGCTCGTTCTGTCTCTCCTGACCTCCATACTTCTTTCATCAGTTCATTCCATCATTCCCAATCTCCCCCTCTGGTCTCTGAGAGTGTCAGACTGTGGGAACGGGCTTTAATCGGGATCATAAGGTCTGGTAAAGCTGGCAGCGGCCGCTCAGATGTGTGACCGTTAGCACCGGCTGTGTCGCCTTCAGGAGCCGCTCGGGCGGAAGGGCTTCACTCGCACCTCTCCATCTGTCCAGAGGGGAGATCTGTGCTTTTTTGTGTCCTTAATGTCTGAGTAACAAACTCATTACATCAGATTTCTGGTCACGCTAACAGTAGAGAGCAGTGCTTGCAACAACAAGGTTATGGGTTTGATTCCCAGGGATAGCAAGAACTAATTAGAATGTCAATGTGTTTCTTGAATGCGATGCGAGTCATACAGTGTTTAATATATATATATATAATACATACATGCATGCATTGACCATTAACAGACATCAGAGAACACGCACATGTGTTTTTACAATAGTGAAATATTCAATTAAAGTCTCGGCAAAGCTTCAAGTAATAATGTTGTGTTTGTCTCTTGCTTCGATAATAATGAGTCGAAGTGCTTGCAGTCGTAGCTGAGATGAGTGTGTGTGTGTGTGTGTGTGTGTGTGTGTGTGTGTGTGTGTGTGTGTGTGTGTGTGTGTGTGTTTCATCTGCGAACAGGAAGTCATCAACGCCCTGAAGCAGACCTGGCATGTGCACTGCTTCCTGTGCGCCTCCTGCCATCAGCCCATCCGCAACAACACCTTCCACCTGGAGGACGGACAGCCGTACTGTGAGAGGGGTGAGCCGTTACCCATAAAACCCATCACACGCCCGTCACATGTGCCCATCATGTGCCCACTGCTCTTTACAGAGATAACAGAACCATAAAAACATTACCGTCTTGGTTTACAGCTAATTAGGGCGGTAGAGCTTTTTTATTTTGGGGAAATTTAAGCATACATGCGTTTAAAACCTCAAAGACGCAAACAATACAAACAAATAACTCTTAAATCCAAGAGTTTTAAGAGATGCACAGTGAGAAACTGATAGATTTTGCTTAAAACAAGAATAAATGTCAATGGCGTCTGAAAATGTTGTTATAAAAACTTGACCCAATTATCAGATATTCAGCAAGAACATTTTTATTTTCATTCCTCATTATTTAAAGCCGAAGAAATCCGCCCCCACGATTCAATGATGAAACGATTCTTTCATGTTGAATTGGTTCATGAATCACATTGAACGATTCATTTAAGAATCGGACTGATTCAATCGCTGCTATTCTTGAGTCAGCGACTCACTGATTCACTGATCCGTCAAAATGAGCCGAGGGTATCACTTGATTCATGTGAGTTTTATTATTGATTATTGTAAGTGAAATCATGTTTAGTTCATGACTGTGAGGTATTTGTAAAGTAAATCAAAATCAACTTTTATGTAGTTTATATCTGTTTGTGAATACAAAAGAAAAAGAGTCGATTTTGAACTGAAATGAGTCGTCAGTGATTCAGTCTCACTTCCTGCTGAACCGGCGCAGGTTTGTAGCTCATTAGCATAAGCCCCACCTCTGCTGTTGATTGGCTGAGTGGCGTCTGTTGGCTCCGCCCTCAATCCCTGTGGGTGTGTGTGAGGCTGGAAGAGTTTGCGTTGTTCGTGTGGAGACGCTGTTTCTGATTGATACGGTAAAACACACACCATCATTACTGCTCGTATCTGCCAATCAAGAGCTGAGATTCACATATGCTAATGAGCATGTGGGTTCTGACCAATCAGAGCAGAGCAGCTCTCACAGGGGCGGGGCTTAGAGACTGAATCTCCGAACGAAGCGTTTCAGACGCTGAGAGAAAAAGAGCTGAAGTTGCAGTGGATGTTATGAGAGAATGAAAGTGTTTCTGACTCTGAATGCATGTGAATCAGTTGCAGGAGACTACAAAACTAAACTAGCAGCATTTAGAAGGGCATAATCAGAGCACTCTAAGCAACTGTAGTTAAAATTATGCAAATGAATACACATGCATGTTCCATTCGAGATAAAACGTGTGTTTGCATGCCGTTTCTCCTAAAATGATCACATTTTCCATTTAACTTCTATATGATTTGTCACCACATATTTAGCTTTTCCTCATTTTCTTCATGGTTTTGATGGTGTATATAAAGTTTTTTTCTTTTTTTTTTTTTACGTTAACATTCAACATTGTTCATCGATCAGGACTTTTAATGCCGTATAATATCTAATGTTGTATGCTGATTTCTCTGATTGCTTTAGATTATTACACCCTCTTCGGCACCGGCTGTCACGGATGCGACTTTCCCATCGAAGCGGGCGACAAGTTCCTGGAGGCGCTGGGCTTCACCTGGCACGACACCTGCTTCGTGTGTGCAGTACGTGCATGAGTGTCACACACGTGAAACACACACACTCGTACATCAGCATTTCTTCACTCGTCCTCAATAGTTTCCTTCTGTTTTCTTGTACAATTGCCTGAACATGAAGCACAATGACTTGAATACACACATGCACTCTCTCACACTCTCTCTCTCACTCTCTCTCTCTCTCTCACTCTCTCTCTGTCTCTGTCTCTCTCACTCTCTCTCTGTCTCTCTCTCTCTCTCTCTCTCTCACACACACACTCTCTCTCTCTCACACACACTCTCTCTCTCTTTCTCTCTCTCTCTCTCTCTCACACTCTCTCTCTGTCTCTCTCTCTCTCTCTCTCACACTCTCTCTCTCTCTCTCTGTAGGTGTGCAGCACGAGTCTAGAGGGTCAGACGTTCTTCTCCAAGAAAGACAAGCCCTTATGCAAGAAGCACGCTCACACACTGCAGTTCTGACGCGCGCGCTGCATCCAAACTCAACGCTTGCTGGTTCATATTTCACATTCTGCCAGATTTATTTTAGTATGTAAATGTTTTGCTAAGAGATGTATTTGCTTCAAAAAAAGCGTCAAAGACACATTTACATCAGAGTTTATAGAGTAGAGATTTAAATAAATCAAGATGCTTTTACTGGAGTCAGAAAAATTTGTGTTTTAATATCTTCAGTAAACGCATCTTGATTTGAGAAAGTAGATATTTGTGCCGAATAAGAGTGTTTTTTAGCAGTGACCCTCATAAAGCTTGAGATCAGAGGCTGTTGGATGTTCACTGTTGCATTGTGGGTGTTTTTGTACGGGATCATGTGCTGCAAGTCATTATTTCCAGCATTACAGAAGTTCCACACGTATTTAAGGAGGATTGACACGTTTTCATAGGATGTAAGATGGAAAGCGTCCCGCTGCAGTTTGACCAGGTATATTTATTGCGGCAGGAGGGATGAAGATGATGATGATGAGGATGATTTCTGGGGCTCTGCACATATTTTTCAGAAACGGTGATATTTAATGTTTTAAGTGTTGATTCAGCGATATCTGTGTAAGGTTTGTGGGAAATCTGATCGACTAAGTGCCTTCATTAAAACTTTATTTGTGCTCAAATTATGACTAATATACGGAAAGATTTTGTCTTATTTCTGGTTTATAATCTTTAGCTCTTGTTTTTAAGCTAATATGGGTTGGTGGTTCATGTACATCTTTATTCTCATTCTCCATGTTGTCGTTTTCTGTAATGCATTATTATGAGACAAGATTAATAAAAAAACACTGTTCTTATCAAAGTCTCATAGTGTGATTGAAAATCTGTTAAAAGCATCAATTTAATAAAACCCCAGAACTAATACAATGCCAAAATGAAGCTAAAGTTAACATGGAATCTACAAATATTAAAGTAAAAGCTATTTTAAAATATTAAATAAGAGCTTAAATTACATCAAAACACATTCATATCACTAATATAATTGCCTTAACGAGTGTCGGTTTCCCAGATCCCCAACCTTCATTGACATTGAGTGAAATATAGGAATCTTGCTTATGCCTGTTCGTATTGAGATATAAAAAAGTCAGAATTGCAAGAAAAGGTCATAATTGTGAGAAATAAAAATCTGCAATTGCAAGAAAAAGGTCTGTTTTGAAATATCCACAAATGTGAGGAAAAAAGTCAGAATTGTGAAGAAAAAAAAAAAAGTAAAAGTCAGAATAATGAGATATAAACTTGCAATTGCGAAAAATTCAGAATTGTGAAATAAAAAGGTCAGAATTGCGAGGAAAAAGTCAAATTTGCGAGATATAACAACCTTTTTCTCATAATTATGAGTTTTTCATGCAATTGCAAGTTTACGACAGAATTGCGACAGTCATAAAGGTGTATTTTTATATATTTATATGATTTAATTTTATGACTGATTTATTTATTTGATTTTTGTAGCGCTATATTTAAATCGGTTTGACGTGAAGAGCAGGAATGTTTCTTTATTTGGTTGTATGAAAGTAGATTTTATATTGAGTATGGATATTTTCTGTCATTAGTTTGAGGTTTATATATTTTATTAAATTGTTTTAGCTCATATATTTGATAATTTTGTAAATTATTGTTGACAACTGTTTCTTGATTCATGTAACGTGTTGGTTTAGCAGTATATGATTAATATTTTGAATTTTTTGGGTTTCTTCCCATTTATGTGAGGCTGAAGAGCAAGTTTTATTTATTATTATTATTATTTATATTTTAGTTATAGTGTGATTATATGATGGTGTATTTAAGGATGGTGTATTTTGTGCTGCAGCCTCTGTTGTAATTATTTTACTATTATATTATACTGGGATATATTATTAAATTATACTATGGTCATTTTTATTATATTAAATTACATTGTATTATATTACATTATATTATGAAATTTATATAAAATTATATTATATTGCTTTATATTAAATTGAATTATAATATAATATAATATTATTATGCAGTGGAGTTCACTTATCTCAAGTCACGGTTAACTCGCCAATACTATTGTCAACGTTTTTGAAGTGGAACCGCCAAACTCCCTATTTGTCTTAGAATTTTCGATTCTTTAATGTCGATTCCTTAATGTCGCCGAACACTAATATCTCGAGCAAATATCTCGGACAAAGTCGCGACTTCACATGGTAATCTCGTGAGTCATGATGGTACCTAGTTCACAGCGCCGCGCAGCACTCTGAAGTGAAAGCTCTGTACGGCACGGATCGAGTAGTCATAAGTACATTCACGTTCTCACGAGAGCTGCCATAGGTCCCCCCCCATCCCAAAGCCTCATCCGCTTCTGTGTGCACATAAAGCCCGCCTTCTCTGATTTGATTGGTTTTCTCAAATATTTTGACATTGGTCAGTAACGAGCAATAACAACCACTGAATATGAGGCTTAGATGAACACACACACACACACACACACACACACACACACACCTGCTTCTGTTCTGAAGTGCGCTCTGCTCGGCGCCGCTGAGGGAACACGGTTAGTAAAAGACGGGATGAAGCCGAACTTGTTGAGAAAGCACATTAGACCGGTAGAACGCATGAAAGTATGCAATCTAGTACAGTGTGATGAATATGTTCACGAATATGTTATGATTGTTTACGCTGTGAGTGAAATTGTGTTTGCAATGTTGGAGAATATAATGAAAGGTTTGTATGGAGAATGGAAGGTGTTTTTATTGTATTCTGGTAAATCTCTGCTGTTAGTTGCTGCACTTGTTGTTAGCAAACAAATACGTACAGTGTATGTACATTTTTATAGCATGCCGATCGCTTCATCAAATACATAGATATATTGGGGATAGGTTATCTCGCTAAATGGTTATCTCGACGCTTTTTTGCAACCCCGAGGCTGTCGACATAACCCAACTCCACTGTATTATATTACATATTGAATTACATTATTATATTATATGACATTATATTATTATATTATATACTGTATTTTATTATACAGGGAGTGCAGAATTATTAGGCAAATGAGTATTTTGACCACATCATCCTCGTTATGCATGTTGTCTTACTCCAAGCTGTATAGGCTGGAAAGCCTACTACCAATTAAGCATATTAGGTGATGTGCATCTCTGTAATGAGAAGGGGTGTGGTCTAATGACATCAACACCCTATATCAGGTGTGCATAATTATTAGGCAACTTCCTTTCCTTTGGCAAAATGGGTCAAAAGAAGGACTTGACAGGCTCAGAAAAGTCAAAAATAGTGAGATATATTGCAGAGGGATGCAGCAGTCTTAAAATAGCCAAGCTTCTGAAGCGTGATCATCGAACAATCAAGCGTTTCATTCAAAATAGTCAACAGGGTCGCAAGAAGCGTGCGGAAAAACCAAGGCGCAAAATAACTGCCCGTGAACTGAGAAAAGTCAAGCGTGCAGCTGCCAAGATGCCACTTGCCACCAGTTTGGCCATATTTCAGAGCTGCAACATCACTGGAGTGCCCAAAAGCACAAGGTGTGCAATACTCAGAGACATGGCCAAGGTAAGAAAGGCAGAAAGTCGACCACCACTGAACAAGACACACAAGCTGAAACGTCAAGACTGGGCCAAGAAATATCTCAAGACTGATTTTTCTAAGGTTTTATGGACTGATGAAATGAGAGTGAGTCTTGATGGGCCCGTGGCTGGATTGGTAAAGGGCAGAGAGCTCCAGTCCGACTCAGACGCCAGCAAGGTGGAGGTGGAGTACTGGTTTGGGCTGGTATCATCAAAGATGAGCTTGTGGGGCCTTTTCGGGTTGAGGATGGAGTCAAGCTCAACTCCCAGTCCTACTGCCAGTTTCTGGAAGACACCTTCTTCAAGCAGTGGTACAGGAAGAAGTCTGCATCCTTCAAGAAAAACATGATTTTCATGCAGGACAATGCTCCATCACACGCGTCCAAGTACTCCACAGCGTGGCTGGCAAGAAAGGGTATAAAAGAAGAAAATCTAATGATATGGCCTCCTTGTTCACCTGATCTGAACCCCATTGAGAACCTGTGGTCCTAATAATTATGCACAGTAATAGTCACCTGCACACACAGATATCCCCCTAAAATAGCTAAAACTAAAAACTACTTAAAATATTGATACAAAAATATTCAGCTTTGATATTGAGTTTTTTGTGTTCATTGAGAACATGGTTGTTGTTCAATAATAAAATTAATCCTCAAAAATACAACTTGCCTAATAATTCTGCACTCCCTGTATTGCTTTATATTAAATTATAATTATATTATAGGACATTATATTAATTATATTATGACATATTAAATTATATGATATGACTATTATATGACATTAAATAATATTATTATATAATATTAATTTATGTTAAATTATTATGTCACTTTATATAAATTACATTATTATATTACATTAAATTATATTATATTACATATTAAATTGTATTATTATATTATTCCCAAATGGAAGTCTTCAGCAGTCCAATCAACCATTAATAGGAAAATGATGACATTTGGCAGAGCTTTAGAGTTTGTCCTGAATATCAATCTGACCAGCTTTGGTCTCAACGACACGCTCTATAGCGCCACCACCAGTTCACAGGCCACTCTGACGCCTTGCAGTGAACCAGATCTGTCTTTCTGTTATTAATGTGATGCTCATGATGGGCTGGTGTGTTTTCTGCTGGTTTCTGTGAGGCATTAGTGGTTGGAGCCTCTGTGCTTCAACACTCACTCACTTACACACACTCACTCTTACACACTCTCTCTCACTCACACACACACACACACACTTACTCATACTCAATCACGCACACACACAGAAACACACTCTCTCTCACACTCACTCTCTCACTTGCACATTCACATACACTCTCACTCACACTCTCTCTCTTTCTCGCTCTCTCTCTCTCTCTATCTCTCTCACTCTCTCACTGAAGGAAAGAGAGGCAGTTTTCCTCCTTGAGTTGTCCAGAAGGAGCGTTTAATCTCACGGCTGTGATTCTTCGCTGAATGTTTGTATATTCGCGGACGCGATGGTTGTTTCCGACGGACTTTAGAGGCTCGTGGATGAAGGTGAGAGTTTACACGCCAATCCGACACTTTCACTCTTCAATCCTGCGTTTATATCGATGGTTTGCGCTGAAGACTCGCTCGCGTGAATGTCGCGATCACAATCTCTTAGTCGCGCTGGTTTAAGAGAAATTAAATACATATGAACGAAAATCATTATGCATTTAAAGTCTATGATATTCTATTACTTTTCGTGCATGCAAATGATGAATAATAATGAAGTCAAACACTCATTGTTCATATTTTTTGTGTTAGTTTTCTTTGCATGTTGATGGACAAAATTACAGTTTGATCTGAAATGATTTCTGAAGTTGTTGTACCGGTTCTATTGTCTAATAATTGATATTTCATAACTCCTCCAAGGAATATGATTTATTGGGCTTCATCAAGGTCTTACGAAACTTTCTGTTTGACTGCTTTTGCAGATGTTGAGTGATCTGAACATCATAAATCCATAAGGATCTTCATTCATCAGGTAAGAAGGCAGGTTTTGTTTGTTTTGCATCAAGTAATTGTGATTGTCGTAAATGCATCTGATTTGACCAGGTTTTCAAAGCAAAAGTGTGTGATTTCTGCTCCACATTAGTGTCACCAAATCGAATTAGGGAAAATGACTGTTTTCAAACAGGTTCCCTAAACAGTGTTGCCAGATTGGTGGAATTAGTGGATTAGTGGAATTTATGTGCATTTGTAGGCTTGTTTTAATGGAATTTATATAGGAAATTTGGGCGGGTTTGTCATCAAAAACAAGCCCAATTTTTATCGACCAGCCCAATGCATTTTTCTCCGGTCGGAGGCAACCAAAAGGAGCCCAATTAGGCGGGAACTCGCCCAATATGGCAACACTGTCCCTAAACCCTCCCCTCGTCTGCCATTGGTCATTCATGCATCGTAGATCGTATATGGCGATACTTTCAGGGGCAGGATCGTAGACGTAGATATCAGTACCGATTCCTCTAAACTGAATTTTTTAATTATTACATTTATTAAATAATAAAAATTCCTTAGAGTAAAATGGGTAATGGTACCCACTTAACATTAGTTTTAAAAGGCATTTTAACATTCAATATGCCTTAATTGCAATTTATTAGATCATATTTTTGTTTTACATGTTTAGAATGTTTATTTGTAATGGTAACCATGGAAATCTATTAACACTAGAAAGAATCAATACTCCAATGAAACCATATTCTTCAGTATCGAAACGCCCATCCCTATAAACCAGTGGTCCCTTACCTTTTTTGCGCCGCGGACCGGAAAACGTTTAATAATTTTACCGCGGACCGGGGGGGGGGGGGGGGGGGGGGGTGTTGCACGATACTCGATTGTTGACGGTGGGGGGGGGAGCAATACTCCGCTGAACTTTTGAGAGGGAAGCGAATCTCAACTCCTCACCGCCAAAGCTACAGCGCCGCAGCTGTTCACGGACTAGTCCGCGATCCGATCCGAGGCCCGGGGTTTGGGGACCACTGCTATAAACAACACACTTCAGCTTTCAAGGGAAACATGTTTGTTTATGGTCATCTGGGCGTTAATGAGATGTTTGACGAATGTATGCAGTGTTTACTTTTATGCTGTTTTATACTGATAAACGTGTGTATTGCCTGCTTTAGAGCTGTAAAACGACTGTAGCAGATGATGAAATGAAGTCATCAGATTTGGATGGGTTCTGATCTCAGGGCTCTTCAGTCGTAGCGGGTCGGCTGTGTGTTGTGTTCTAGCGTGATGCAGGAGTATCGTGTGTCTGATAAGCGGCTCTTTGGGAGCGTGTCAGCGGGGGCCGTTATTGAGTGTCAGCGGCTACAGGAGTCATTTATACTGCGGCGTAATGAGAGAAAGCCATTACAGGCCCGATGTGTGTTTTGGGTGGGATTTCTAAAAGCCTGCGTGTGGGAAAGTGCTGGTTTCGTCTGCCGTGAGTCTGTGTGGTCTGGCTTTGGCGGCTGTAGGCTTGTTTGAATTAAACCCAGTGGGCCGGTGCTGTTTTACTGCTAATATTTCACTGCAGCAAAAAATCGGGTGTGAGAACGTGTCGTAACACAGTTTGCTGCAGATCTTCAGATGTTACGTCACGGGTCACGGCCCGCCGCTTCACACAGATTCACTGTGAGCTCTTGTGGTCGATCAGTATTGGGGGTTGTGTGTGTGTGTGTGTGGATGGGGGGGGGGAATTTGTGGGCTGATTCCAGTATTAACAGTGCCAGGTGGAAAATATAACGCTGATATTTTTCGCACATTAAACACGTAGCAGGGCTGCACAATTTTGGAGGGAAAAAAAGATTGCAAATTTTCTGATTTAAAAAAAAAGCATTTTAAAATGGAATTTCAAAAGTTCCAGGTTGGACAATTTGACCATAAATTTGATTAAAATATTAAAATGACTATAAAAATGTTTAAAAAAAACTTGTTATATTAAAAATAATTGATAAGAATACTTGATGATATTTATTATAATTTATAGTAATAACTTACAATAATTATTTTCAATTTATTTATTATTATATCAAAATAATGGATAATTATACATTATTATTATTATTATTATTATTATTGATAATAATTATAAAAAATATTGACCACAAAATACAAACACCTCAATAAATGTTTATAAACTATATATATATATATATATATATATATATATATATATATATATATATATATATATGTATGTATATATATATATATATGTATGTGTGTGTGTACTATAAATATTTTTATGAATTTCTATATATATATTTATTGAATATTTCTAAACTATACAGTAAATATTTATAATACTCAAACATACATATTAAATATTTAGGCAAAAAAAAACATGTTGAGAACTGTTGTCTGTTAGTCAGCGGAGCAGGTGCAGTTATTGATCCTGAATATTGTGTGATTATTTTGGTCCGTTGCGAACGGCTCTGTGCGTCTCTGAGTGTTTGGTGTGGTCGTCTTCAGTGAGTGTTTGTTCCTGTGGTTTTAGGAGTTTCTGGTCTCATTAGAGTCTCTCTGAACACCGTCACGTCAGCTGTGACTCCCGACAGCTCTTCACACGCCGAACACTGCGCCTTTGTGCGAGCGGCACGTAAAAGGATCTGTTGTGCGTGTCCCTCCGCTCTGAATCTGCATACCCCAAGGGCTTCTGGGAGAATTTAACAAGCTTCTGATGTTCCTGGAGAACGGAGGCGTGTGAGATTCTTTCATCAAGGTGAATTTCAGGCCTGCAGCTGCGGAGGTCAGAGTTTAGAGGCCGAGTAATGCGTTTATTTCAGAATCAGAGGCGTGCCGCCGCATTCAGCGTGAATCTCTGAGTTTTGATGTGAAGCTTGAGCCTGATCGCTTCGGCATCAGTGAGCAGAACCACAGAGGAACCACAGAAAGCACGGTGTAACGGGAATATATGGTTCAAAGATAGGCATTACTCATCACGGTTATTTCAACTACTATAACACAAAACGCTTTGTGATTGCGAGGGTGTTGATGAGGTGTTTCATATATATATATCAGTTACCATATAAAACGAGTACAGTGTGTATTTGTGTGCTAAAAGAGTTTGCTTTCAGCAGCTGCACTTCTGTCTGCAGTCTGAGCTGCATTAGTTGACCTTTGACCTCCACCTTCCGTCTTCATAATTGCAGGAAGGGAGCGTGGCCAATGGGAGCAGAGGATGGTAGGTCAGCATTAATGAGCTCAGACATGGCAGTGTTGTTGAAGGGAGAAAGACGACTTGGAAAAGAGTTATGCAGAATGTGACGTATAACACCAGTCTTGGTTTTGTAAGCGTATGCGAGTGCGCTCTACCTCTAGAACCAGATTCTGACAGTATCTGAAGATCTTTTCTGCAAATCCCATCACAGGGATGCTATAGGATGTTGCCTTGTGGTTGCCAGGGTGTTGCTAGGTTCCTGTATGTGGTTACCAGGGTGTCGCTAGGCTGTTGTATGTGGTTGCCATGGTGTTGTTAGGCTTATTATGTGTGTTTTCAGGGTTTTGCTAGGCTGTTATGTGTGGTTCCCAGGCTGTTGCTATGCTATTGTGTGTGGTTCCCAGGATGTCGTTAGGCTGTTGTGTGTGATTCCCAGGGTGTTGCTAGGCTGTTGTGTGGGGTTCCCAGGCTGTTGCTATGCTATTTTGTGTGGTTCTCAGGATGTCGTTAGGCTTTTGTGCATGGTTGCCAAGGTGTTGCTAGAGTGTTACGTGTGGTTCCCTGGCTGTTGCTAGGCTGTTGTGTGGGGTTCCCAGGCTGTTGCTATGCTATTGTGTGTGGTTCTCAGGATGTCGTTAGGCTTTTGTGCATGGTTGCCAAGGTGTTGCTAGAGTGTTACGTGTGGTTACCAGGGTGTTGTTAGGCTGCTGTGTGTGGTTCCTATGCTGTTGTGTTGGGTTACTAGGCTGTTGCTATGCTATTGTGTGGGGTTCCCAGGGAGTTACTATGCTGTTGTGTGTGGTTGCTAAGATGTTGCTAGAGTGTTGTGTGTCTGGTTACCAGGGTGTTGCTAGGCTGCTGTATGTGGTTCCCAGGGTGTTGCTAGGCTGCTGTATGTGGTTCCCAGGGTGTTGCTAGGCTGCTGTATGTGGTTCCCAGGCTGTTGCTATGCTATTGTGTGTGATTCCCAGGGTGTTGCTAGGCTGTTGTGTGGGGTTCCCAGGCTGTTGCTATGCTATTGTGTGTGGTTCCCAGGATGTCGTTAGGCTTTTGTGCATGGTTGCCAAGGTGTTGCTAGAGTGTTACGTGTGGTTTCCAGGGTGTTGTTAGGCTGCTGTGTGTGGTTCCTAGGCTGTTGTGTTGGGTTACTGGGCTGTTGCTATGCTATTGTGTGGGGTTCCCAGGGAGTTGCTATGCTGTTGTGTGTGGTTGCTAAGATGTTGCTAGAGTGTTGTGTGTCTGGTTCCCAGGGTGTTGTTAGGCTGCTGTATGTGGTTCCCAGGGTGTTGCTAGGCTGTGTGTGTGGTTCCCAGGGTGATGCTATAATGTTGTATGTGGTTCCCAAGGTGTTGCTAGGCTGCTGTACTGGTTCCCAGGGTGTTCTGAGTGGTTGCTAGGTAGTTTGTTGTTGCAGTTCTCTAGATTTAAATTCACAATATTGGTTAAAATTGGAATGAATGGCCTTGATTTCATCAGCATAAAATAAGTTTTCAGACTTGGAGGAATTTTAATGAAAGATCATGTAAACAGTCTCGCTTATAATAACTTGCAATGATGAATCGTTTACCAAGAGACACATTTATTATGAAAGTCAGTGGTGATTTCTCGTGAACGCGTTACGGTTTCCATCATCACACGCATTCGTGGCATGTGAAAGGAATTAAACGCATCTCTGATCTCTCTGAAGATGAAAGCAGCACGGATGATTTGAGTTATTATCTCTTCAACGTGTCACACGCTGCAAACTGAACGCGTCTGGCTCTCGACACGGCGACTGCGGGAGGTTTACGGCCTCTCCGTCTTTGATATCCCCCCGGGGGGAACAATTCAACCCCTCCATTAATGCACGCCATCATCCATCCATCCGTCTGTCCGTCTGCGAGGGTCGTGTCTGCTGACCGTCAGCTCTTCATGAAGTGTTTCGGGAGATGTTCTCAGCAAGCGTTTTAAAGGCTGCCGGTAAGAGTGTGTGCGAATCACTCAAAGTGTTGAACACTCCATTAAATCAGAGCACAGATGCATTATGGGATAGCAGGATGCTGCTCTGTAGGGATTCAGAGAGAAGGCTGGAGCCGCTGTCCTCAATGATTCTTAGAGTCGTTGCTTTCTGAACTCTCAGCGTTTTCAGGTTTGGGTTATTGAGTCTCTATTACAGTCTTTCTCTTTTTGTCACACTCTCTTCTTTTCAGCCGTTCAGCAATTATTCAGTGTAACCTATATTTCTGTTTGTTTGCTCTGAAATGGTGTTTTTTGCTTAGAGACAATCATTTTGTTCTAAATGTTTTTTGCAAGATTTCAAATATATATTTGTTAAAATAAATATTAAATATTATTTTTTTATAATTAATATTTAAATATTGTAAAATATTTATTTTATTAACAATTTAAATGTATTTTATTTGTTATATATTATAATTTGTTTTATAAATATTAAATAATTTTATAAACACTTACAACCATTTTTACAAAACAATTTAATATCTGAACAGGAACATTTGAGCGATGATGCAATTGAATCAGAGTCTTTGATTGATTCATTGAAATTGACAGTTTGAACTGAATGAAATGTCAAAATGTTTAATTTTAGAAGAATACGGTAAAATTGTATTTTTAAAAATTAAAATATACCTTTTTTACAAAAAACATTTTGATATATAAAAAGCGGCAAAGACTTTCTATGATCATATGAGTGATGATGCATTTGAATCATTGAATCAGAGTCTTGAATTGATTCATTGGAATGGACAGTTTGAACCGAATTATTATTAGTTAATTGTCTCTTTCTTTCTCTCTCTCTCTCTCTCTCTCTCTCTCTCTCTCTCTCTCTCTCTGGCTTCACAGTTGAGTCCAGGTATGTGTTTGTGTGACGTGAGAGACTCGCTCCTACATCCATCATCCGCTGAAAGTCCACACACACACACACACACACACACACTCCCTCATGGTCACATCCACAAACAAAAGCTCCTGAGCGGCTCCTCTGAAACCCAATCGCTGCGCGGCTGCTGTTGTGACACCGCTCTGTCCATCCGTCAGCGGATTAAAGAACAGAAACAGCTGCACTTATTCTGAGATCCAGCGACTAAAAGAAGTTCAGACGAGCCGTGATCGTGAATCAAGCCATTGAAAGACGATAGATGTGCTTCAGACGTTCAAGTGTTTTCCTGGTGTTGCTTTTACTTCAATGCAAGTGCTTTGTCTGAACATCCAGCTTTGATTTATGATTTATGAATGACAGCACTGTAGAAATCCGTCAGATCATATTCACGCTCCAAACAGACTCTCTGTGCAGATCAGCTGTTCTGATAAAACGGTTTCATAATATGGAGCTAAAACTGTCTCAAATGTCATTTATACACAAAAAAATGCCAAATTGTATACATTACTACATAGAAATTAATACATGTGTATTAGTTTCTTTCTCTCTCTAACACCCACACACACTCCCTCACACACTGACACACGCACTCTCTCTCACACACACGCACACACACAGAACCTCACACACTCTGACATACACAAACGCACTCTCTCTCACACACACACACACACTATATTCTGTGGTTTTACTCGTTGTGATGATTAAGGGAATTTGGCCTTTGTTTCTTCAATTTATTCTCTTATTCCCAAGCCATGGCTGGACACTTTCATGTTCAAATGTTAATAGGAATAAACTTCAGAGATATTTTACTCATAAAACTTTTTTACACCCCCCCCCCCCCCACTTTCAATTATTTTACTTCAATGAAAGGTTACATTTTTGCTAATAAAAAAATAAAAAAAGATGCGGATTTATTTTTACGTAATGACGTTTTTGTTCATATTTACTAATGGTGCCAATAATTTGCCCATGACTGTATATAATTTTACAGTAATACCTCGGTATACGAGCGACTTGGTATACGAGCAAATCGGTGTATGAGAAAATTTTTCCCTCATCCAGGCGTATTTTTGTGTGGAAAAAGCCCTAGTATCCTTGTGCTCATTTTTACTGGAAATATCCTAATGACAGCCGCTCATAACACAGTCACGCGGTTCCAACCCCTTTATCAGCCCTTAACTCCTTCATTCTCTCAGCTTAGCTTGATTTAGTTCATCATTCATCACAGTGATATTTTTATAAGTGATTTACAGAGGTTTTTACCTCCTATTCTTAACATTAATTAATTGTGATTCGCTACTCCACGTAGTGAAATATACACGTACAGTACTTCTAAGCAGTAACTTTCACAGTTCATGAATTCATTGTCTCCTAGTTCTGCCTATGTGTGTGTGTGTGTGTGTGGGTCACTGAACATTTAATTCTCATATCATCTGCCTTTCTCCCCACTTTCGTTCGCGGCTCCCGTGGGTTCATTCGTTCGCGGCTACCATGTTCCACGACTTTCACTCTGGATTATCACTTTGTTTGTTTTCTGCACTATTATAGTAAATTCATTAATTTGCTCTCATCCTTGCTTTCCTGCTCCCCCCTCCTCTCTCCTCTCTCTCCTCCACGCACGCTGCTCAAACCTGAAGTGCATTACAGTAAATTGTCAAGTATTTTTAGAGTTTAATTGTCAATTATTAATTAGTATTTATATGAGATCTTAATGGTTACAATTTTAACTGCAATTAATAGGGTAAAACCAAAAAAATATTTAAAATGGGCATTTGTGGTCATGTGGAACGAATTAATAGATTTTTAGTGCATTCTTATGGGGAAATTTGTTTTTGGTTTACGAGCTCGCTCTTGGAACTAATTAAACTTGTAAACCGAGGTATTACTGTATTTGCACATTAACTTATGCATTCCTTAACCAATGTTGGTAAATAAGTTAATTTTGATATAAATATTGTCAATACTGTTATCCACTTTAATTTTGCAAATACAGTAATCCCTTGCCACTTCACAGTTCAAGTTTTGCGACCTCAGTGCATCGCAGATTTTTTTTTAAATATTCATCGAAAAATAAAAGTTCAAAAATACCTCCATATCGGCTGCGGAAAACAGCGTTGTTTTATCGTGATGCGCGAGAGAAACAGTTTCCAAGGATGCCAGACAAAGAGAGAAACTCTCTCAGAGGCTTTGTACACGCCCACGTGATTGGTTCCTGGCGCGAGATCGATGAATGAGATCATGAATGGATGGATCCCGTGATCTGATTCGCTGATCCTACATTGCGGATTTTCACCTATCGCTGGGGGTTCTGGTCCACATTAACCACGATAAACGAGGGATTACTGTACAGGCACACACACACACAAATGCATAAACAATCAATCCCTAATATAATAAATATAGCTGACAGAATAATAAATATAGCTGACAGAATAATAAATATAGCTGACAGAATAATAAATATAGCTGACATAACAATAAATATAGCTGACAGAATAATAAATATAGCTGACAGAATAATAAATATAGCTGACATAACAATAAATATAGCTGACATAACAATAAATATAGCTAACAGAATAATAAATATAGCTGACATAATAATAATAAATATACCTGACATAATAATAAATATAGCTAACAGAATAATAAATGTAGCTGACATAATAATAATAATAAATATACCTGACATAATAATAAATATAGCTGACATAATAATAATAAATGTAGCTGACATAATAATAATAAATATACCTGACATAATAATAAATCACAAATGCAAAACATGGTTCCTAAACGCACAGGCATGTTTGTTGAATCTGCATCATGTTTTGTATCTGAGAGTCTCATTTTGTGAATGTAGATTTGGTTGTGCATTATTTCGCTGCATATGATCACAGATATCAAACTTGTGTTTTTATTCCTCCAGCTGTGAGGACGATATGAAACGGCGTTTGCAGTGCAGTGAAACAGAAAGAAGTGCAGGACAGGCTTTAATGAGATCCATCAGAATCTGATTAGATGATGAGAACTGGACCGCGATGATGTTAGTCACTCGCTTTATTCTCATTGAGTGTGACTTGATGATGAAAGTGACTGAAAGTGAAACAGTTTTTCATTGAACTAGCATGCATTTTTACTAGAGTTGTAAGGTTAGAGTTGTGCACAGGTTTAGTCTGTGAGTGTGTGTGTGTCAATACTGAGTGAGTGAGGTGTGTGAGTGTGAGAGAGTGAGGTGTGAGTGTGTGTGTGTCTATGAGTGTGTGTGTGAGTGAGTGAGGTGTGTGTGTGTGTGTTTGCATTTCTTTTTCTGGAGTCAGGATTTTGTTTGGATGAATGGATCAGGGTTGTGCACAGGCTCATTTCTCTGTAGAAGCAGCGATGCGTTGAGTGGAAGCGCTTGATCCGCAGCTCCGGGTCGGAATCACGGCATCTTGATCCACTTTCAGTGAAGCTCAGAGCAATTAAACCCCCTGCAGACGAGAGCGAGGGATCAGGCTGTGCAGGCGATCGGATGAAAAGAAAAGAGGTGGTGAATTACTTCAAGCTGCCGGCCGGTGCGTCCTCGAATCCCGGAGAGATGATCCGGAGAGTGGAGTGATGGAGGTGGAGTGCAGCTCAAATCCAATTTCTCCAGCTCTGGGAAGCGTAATCTGATTGCATGAGTCAGGATGTCTCGCATCATATATGAACCAGGGAAGATCTGAATGCAGGGTGAGAAAATCTAATTGTTTGGGGTTTTAATGTGTTCATTGAGTTTCCGAGAAATGAATCATGTCTGGAGGGACAGAAACTGGTGAGGTCAGAGGTCATGAACAGAGAAAACTCTGATGTTGCTCATAAAAATGCATTTTTTGGCATTTGATGCTGTTTCATGTTCTCCTGCATGATTTGAGCTCAAAGAGCATCTTGAGCTTCAACAGAAGCAAGAAATATCTGAAATATGTCAGTATTTGTAGGTCATCAAGTTCCTTTAGAATTGACTAATTCAGGTTTTAATGCTCGTTACGTGCCGAGTCAGTCGGATCCGCGGCAGGATTTGGAAACGCTAGGTAACTCAGGATGTTTTTCTTTAAATTCTGTGACTTTATCTCGTTTATGGTCATGAAAATCCCTGCAAAGTATCGACTCTGAGATGTTGTGCAATTAAATCTTTATTATGATTGCGACGTTAGCGTTGCATTCGCAAAACAAACAAGCAAGCAAATGAAAAATTTTAAATATTGCTTATAACCTTCACATTTTGTGAAAAAAATAAAGAATTCAATAAAATGGTGTTTAAATGCAGTTTTAAAAATCATGTTCTCGTTATTATTGTAAACTAAAGGTATTATAAACTTTTCTGTGAATTGAAATAAAGCGAAAATAAAATATAAATATTAGCTGATAATAAAAATTTGATTTTTATGTTGCCTCGGCAAAAAACTGAAATCCAAAAAGCTGAAGCACTAAAACTATAGCAATGTTTAAAAAACTAATAAATAACTTATTAAAGCACATAACAAAATTAACATCAAAACTACTATGTAAAATTAAAAGCTAATTCAAAATATAAATGCAACTAAAAATGTTCTTTTTCATGCATACTGTGTGTTTTGGTGAATTGAATTGAATCCGATTCAAACATCTTTGGATTTGGCCTCGGATATTCGTATCCGGCTCATTTAGTGCTGGAGAGCGGCATGTTTCCTTCCTCTCAGACGCGCGCGTACTGAAATAACCAGTGACGGGGACGTATTGATCTTGATATGGATCCATTTACAGCAGAAGTCTCCGCGCTCACACCCTTCCCGCCGAGATCCAGCGCAACGCTCACATCAAAGCTAATGAAGTCACTCAAAGGCATTATGTCTTCATATATGACGACTTGTTTAGACTGGAGTGGATTTGCATGTTTGCTTTGGGTTCAGCTTTGCTTTGCTATGACCTAACGAAGATTGGGGGTCGTTTCATAAAGCTAAATGATTTTCTGGATCTTTCAAACAAGTAGAATAAACACACTGTCGCTTTAAGAGCTCAAACTGTCTCCTGCCCAAATATGGAAGAGAAATCCTAACGCTCATGACATTAAACCATGAGCTCATTAACATGTTTTTTGTTCTCACTACATGATCAGACAAACAAATGATTCTTAATATTAGGATCGTTTAATGAATCAGTCTTAGGAACAGTTTAACTAATTACATGTTGGGTTTAAAGCCTCTCCAGTCCATATATGGAATTGATGACTTACCATGACTTGCTAATTACCATATGACCGCCCACTTACATCTACATTCCTGCATTTATCAGCTGCTTTTATCATCGCATTCAAGAAACACATTGACATTCTAATCAGTTCTTGCTTTCCCTGGGAATCAAACCCATGACCTTGATGTTGCAAGCGCCGCTCTCTACTGTTAGACACACAGGAAAGATTACGGTACATATGCGTGTTCTTGTAAATGTGGGCGGTGCGTATGTTAATGAGCCAGTTGGGTCATTAATCATTCCCTGTTTGCATATCTTAAAGCTCTTAAAGGTACAGTAGCAAGAACAGCCTGTTTGGTTTATTTGAAGTGGAACAGGATAAACTACATTTTTGGTGCATAAAAGCTTATTTTATCAGTGTACTTTAGAGAGAAACTAAATAAAATGTTGCAGAAGTTTAGAGTGACTTTCCCATATCTCAATCAGTAGATAGTGACGCTTGCAACATCAAGGTCATGGGTTTGATTCCCAGGGAAAGCAAGAACTGATTAGAATATCAATGTGTTTCTTGAATGCGATGATAAAAGCAGCTGATAAATGCAGGAATGTGAAAGAGTTTGGCCCATAGAAGGAAGGGAACATTATTACATGTATAATATTTTTGTGTGTACTGTTGACTCACACGGCTGCTCTGTTTTATATCAGACGGCACTGCGGAATAATGCGATCGCAGGTCGTTCAGGGCTTCGTCTTTGGCTGATGTAAATTGTTTAACTATTGATGTTTATTTAAAA
>JAWRVZ010000504.1:135000-142500 GCA_037043235.1 Rhodeus uyekii
TATATTTTTCCATTATTATTATTATTGTTAATGATAATATTATTATTAGTAGTTTTACTAGTTATTACTAGTATAATGATTAGTGCATTAGATATAGAGTTTATCTAGATTTTTTGTGCTTTATATATTACCGGTATTTAATTTAATGATAATAATTATTTAATAATTATTGTTGTCATTATTATTATTATTATTTATTTTGTTATATTTTTTAGTGCTTTAAGTATTATGTATTATTCAATGATAATAATAGTAATATTAATTATTATGATTATTAATAATTAATAATTATGTGTTATTTATAAATAATAACAAAACAATTATTATTGATAATTGATGTATTGATTTTATGTATTTAATGCTGTAAAGGCAATGGAATTGTACACATTTTATTTCAAATTGTATGTAATTTGGGTCTGTTCTGCACTCAAAGCACAATAGAGTTATAGTTATGTTTATAACGCACGAGAATGCAGTTTGCTCACTTTTGGAAAGTGTTTTTCTCACAAGCTTCTCAGTCTAAATGCAGAGCGCTGTAATGTTGTAATGTGTGTGTGAACGGTCTCTTTAAGGCTGTGTGTTGTGTTTGCTCTCTGGCGAGGAGGTTTGAAGCCCTGCGGATATTTCTAACGGCTCTGTAATTACTGATTATTTTCCTGGAAGACAGTGTCACAGAGATGACCCCAGATCTCACAGCTTCACGTCCACTTCTTCATTTCACAGTCCTCAACCTTTATTTAAAAGCTGAATTGAGCAAGAAGGCAGAAAAACGGATGAGCGTGAAGAAAGGACGCAACTTTGCATTTGATGTCATTCACACACATTATTTCTCAGACGTTTAGTTAATGAGGGAATAAAAGATATTGAGTTCTTGTACCTGGAAACAATACAAATCAACACTTTTATGACAAAAGGTTTGCTAAGTAGCATTTCCTGCTAAATCGTTTCCATATTAGACTGACTGCAGTGCATTATGGGTTTTCTACTTCATTATGACCTTTCCCTCTGCTTTCTTTCGTCAGGAAGCAACGATTAGATTTTTTGTGCAGCGTGTTTTTTTATCAAAAGCCCATTTTGCCAGCGGTGAGCTACTTCTCAACTCTTTTCCCGCAATTGAGCGAATTTCCCAGCTTTCCGAGTTTCCGCTGTTATGCGGTATTGAGCACATCATCTGAAAGAACAATAACGGATAATAAAAACAACGGAGCAGAAACAAACGATAAAAGTGTTTATGCATGTTATGGTCTTTAGAGTTTCACCGTAAATCAATCATCTCTGAAACCATATTTATATCAGCATATTGTCATCAATATCATATCAGTATTGATTTTATTTTGATATATTTTCCTCTCCTCTTCTCTCCTCTCCTCTTCTCTTTCTCCTCTCCTCTTCTCTTAATTTCTCTCCTCTTCTCTTAATTTCTCTCCTCTTCTCTTAATTTCTCTCCTCTTCTCTTAATTTCTCTTCTCTCCTCTCCTCTTCTCTTCTCCTCTCTGCTCTTCTCTTCTCTCCTCTTAATTTCTCTTCTCTCCTCTCCTCTTCTCTTCCTCCTCTCCTCTTCTCTTAATTTCTCTCCTCTCCTCTTCTCTCCTCTTAATTTCTCTCCTCTTCTCTTAATTTCTCTCCTCTTCTCTTCTCTCCTCTTAATTTCTCTCCTCTTCTCTTAATTTCTCTCCTCTTCTCTTAATTTCTCTCCTCGTCTCTTAATTTCTCTCCTCGTCTCTTAATTTCTCTCCTCGTCTCTTAATTTCTCTCCTCGTCTCTTAATTTCTCTCCTCTCCTCTTCTCTTAATTTCTCTCCTCTCCTCTTCTCTTAATTTCTCTCCTCTTCTCTCCTCTTCTCTTAATTTCTCTCCTCTTCATTTCTCTTCTCTCCTCTCCTCTCTCTCCTCTTCTCTTCTCCTCTCTGCTCTTCTCTTCTCTCCTCTTAATTTCTCTTCTCTCCTCTCCTCTTCTCTTCTCTTCTCCTCTTCTCTTAATTTCTCTCCTCTCCTCTTCTCTCCTCTTAATTTCTCTCCTCTTCTCTTAATTTCTCTCCTCTTCTCTTAATTTCTCTCCTCTTCTCTTAATTTCTCTCCTCGTCTCTTAATTTCTCTCCTCGTCTCTTAATTTCTCTCCTCTCCTCTTCTCTTAATTTCTCTCCTCTCCTCTTCTCTTAATTTCTCTCCTCTTCTCTCCTCTTCTCTTAATTTCTCTCCTCTTCATTTCTCTTCTCTCCTCTCCTCTCTCTCCTCTTCTCTCCTCTTCTCTCCTCCCACAGACACAATCAAGCCCCGCCCACATTTGTTCTTGTTTGAGAAGCGATTGCCTCCACATACGACAGGCCAGTGCAACATTCAGCTTTAACACAAGCCTGTTACCCTTTACATTTCACATAAAGCCAGCCTCGGACCAAAAGAGGATAAACACCAGCTTTCATTAGTATGAATGATTGCATACATGCTAATGACAGCTGGTGTTTATCCTCTTTTGATGGATAGATATAGAGTAACATCTCTATTGGGTGGTCCGAGTGATTTTACCCACCAATGCAAACATTTATCGAAAGACTTGCACGTTTCCAAATAACAGTGAGCACCGAAGCAGGAAGTTATCTTTAATAATAGCACTTTTTGTGTTTTTCTCCACGTACGAGCCGTGATGGATGTGTGTTAGTGTGAAGCCGGGTGAGGTTTGGCTTCTTGCTGTTTGAACCTGCTGATCGCGGCCTCACGTTTCCTCGCAGACAGCGATGCCGTCCAAGCAAAATCATCTCCAACCGGTTCTGTCAGCTCTAAAACCTCCTGCGCTCGCAAAACAAATTGGAGCTGGTGGTTTGGGCGTCCAGAGCTCAGGGAGAAGAAAATCTTCTGCGGATGAGCGTATGGAGGACGGATATAGAGTAAGACTGTGTAATAATGTGGGAGAAATTCCCTCGCTTGTGCGTTTATTTCAAAGTGGCTTTGGATCAGCGCGGCTTGTGTGAACAGCTGTTTTTCCCGACTTCCACCTGCACCGCTGATCCGAACGGTGTTTCTTAAAGATCAGCTTCGATTAATGAGAGTTTTGTCGTGGAGAGCTGGAGTTTAGACTGCAGGAAATGAGAGGATAAGCTCGCAGTGGGTCTCGCAGCCGGCTTTGGTTCCAGGGGTCCCACGTTTTTGTGGTTTTATTGGTTTCCTGAAGTGAACTGCGTCTCTCCACCCTTTCACCTCCATCTGTACCTCCACAGAACAGCAGCGCTCTGTGTTTGTGCAGTAAACCTACAGCCAGGTTTCTTCATGAACGTCTGCGTGAAGCACTTCTGTGTGAGGTTATAATTCACATGAAACTGATTTAAACTACTTGCATGCAAAGAGCTTTTCTGTCCAGCTGACACAAAGCAGAGTTTAAAATCACAGTTTAAAATCAACCAGATGGCAAAAAGATTCAAATAAATGGTGAGACATAATAATATATATATATATATATATATATATATATATATATATATATATATATATATATATATATATGTGTATGTGCATGCGTGTAAATGTATGTGTGTGTGTGCGTGCGTGTGTATATATGTGTGTGTGTGTGTGTATTTATGTGAAATTAATTATAATAATATATACACAATATATAATTTTATGTAATTGAAATCAAAATATGCTGTTTTGTTAAGTAATTGAGTATTGTGAGATGTCTGTGGTTCTGTAATATCACTCTGAGTGTGTTTAATGTCAGCAGCCCGTTTACAGAATCCTGTTCGGCTGGAGTTGCTTCGTTCCACCAGACATTCACAGAAGTTCCTCAGATGTGAAAACGAGTGGAACTCCAAGAGCTTTCAAAACAAGTGAAGGGATTTAATTACACATACCTGGACAACTTACAGCATGGAAAACCCCTCTGCGCTCGCTGCCCACGCCCGCGCCCGACACAGCTGCACAGAGAAATCAGGAGACTAATAATGATGAAATATGCTCATTGATCGGTTTTGGCCTGTCAGTCATTTACACTCGGCTGCCGGTCTGTTCAGGTACTACTGTCATTCTGTGTCGCGGCTGGAGCTGATTGTGTGCTTTAATAATTATAGGGTAATAAAGGGTACAAGAACATTCAAACTATGAACAAACAAGTTTGTAACATTTTTGAATTTGATTTGTTTGTGAGCAGTGACCCTGCGGACAGACTCCGCGCACGCTCTCCTCTGATTGGCTGCTTTATGGGATTGATTTAGGTGCGAGTGCAGTGACCCTGCGGACAGACTCCGCCCACACTCTCCTCTGATTGGCTGCTTTATGGGATTGATTTAGGTGCGAGTGCAGTGACCCTGCGGACAGACTCCGCCCACCTTCTCCTCTGATTGGCTGTTTTATGGGATTGATTTAGGTGCGAGTGCAGTGAGCCTGCGGACAGACTCCGCCCACGCTCTCCTCTGATTGGCTGTTTTATGGGATTGATTTAGTTGCGAGTGCAGTGACCCTGCGGACAGACTCCGCCCACGCTCTCCTCTGATTGGCTGTTTTATGGGATTGATTTAGGTGCGAGTGCAGTGAGCCTGCGGACAGACTCCGCCCACCCTCCTCTGATTGGCTGTTTTATGGGATTGATTTAGTTGCGAGTGCAGTGACCCTGCGGACAGACTCCGCCCACGCTCTCCTCTGATTGGCTGCTTTATGGGATTGATTTAGTTGCGAGTGCAGTGACCCTGCGGACAGACTCCGCCCACACTCTCCTCTGATTGGCTGCTTTATGGGATTGATTTAGTTGCGAGTGCAGTGAGCCTGCGGACAGACTCCGCCCACACTCTCCTCTGATTGGCTGCTTTATGGGATTGATTTAGTTGCGAGTGCAGTGACCCTGCGGACAGACTCCGCCCACACTCTCCTCTGATTGGCTGCTTTATGGGATTGATTTAGTTGCGAGTGCAGTGACCCTGCGGACAGACTCCGCCCACGCTCTCCTCTGATTGGCTGCTTTATGGGATTGATCTAGGCGCGAGTGCAGTGAGCCTGCGGAGAGACTCCGCCCACGCTCTCCTCTGATTGGCTGTTTTATGGGATTGATTTAGTTGCGAGTGCAGTGAGCCTGCGGACAGACTCCGCCCACGCTCTCCTCTGATTGGCTGTTTTATGGGATTGATTTAGGTGCGAGTGCAGTGAGCCTGCGGAGAGACTCCGCCCACACTCTCCTCTGATTGGCTGTTTTATGGGATTGATTTAGGTGCGAGTGCAGTGAGCCTGCGGACAGACTCCGCCCACGCTCTCCTCTGATTGGCTGTTTTATGGGATTGATTTAGGTGCGAGTGCAGTGAGCCTGCGGAGAGACTCCGCCCACACTCTCCTCTGATTGGCTGTTTTATGGGATTGATTTAGTTGCGAGTGCAGTGCGCCTGCAGAGGGACTCCGCCCACACTCTCCTCTGATTGGCTGTTTTATGGGATTGATTTAGTTGCGAGTGCAGTGCGCCTGCAGAGGGACTCCGCCCACACTCTCCTCTGATTGGCTGTTTTATGGGATTGATTTAGTTGCGAGTGCAGTGACCCTGCGGACAGACTCCGCCCACGCTCTCCTCTGATTGGCTGTTTTATGGGATTGATTTAGTTGCGAGTGCAGTGCGCCTGCAGAGGGACTCCGCCCACACTCTCCTCTGATTGGCTGCGGACAGAAAAATTGCTGTAAATGCTTGTTGCTGGAATCCTGTCACAATCATGAATTTTATGCTGATGATTAATTATACGAATAATGTTGTATGTACCTAATATATATGAACTAATGTTGAATCGATTTCAAGATCAAGATCAGAACCAAATCCAATTGGAAGCTTATCAAATCGTAATATTGTTTGTCGGTCCCGAGCCTTTATTATTGTCTTCCTCCTTAAAACAAAACGTGTTTTATTTCACATTCTCTGGGTATCTGATCACAGATGAATTCAACCCTCCCTATCGTTGTCGTCGTCTACCCATCATGCATCTGACGACGACTTGTTTGACTGACCGTGCCGCTGGCCTTTGCCCATCGTGAGACGGCACTCGACCCGTGAGGGGTTTGGAGAGTCTTTGATCCGCCGCTCCCTCATGAAGAGGGCGAAGGTTACGCGGCTTACGCTGATTTGAACGTCTGTGGAACGAGCCCAGAGGCCTGTGCGGAAGCCCCTCGTTGGGCCTAATGAACATTGTGTCATGGTGAATCGATGAGAAACGGTCTGGGGAGAGAGTTACAGGAAAAACAAAGGGAGCTGGAAAGTCTGTGCGAGCAGCTTCTGGAGGAGCCAGAGCAGAAAACTCATAAAGAGAGAGTGTTTTTCCCTCCTGCACGCGTCTGAAATCTCACCAGTGCTGCACGGTTTATGTCTGCTAATTAACAGTGGAAAATTATTTTTTTTAAATGACTGACCTGAGGATGAGGTTGGTGAAGTGGATCAGCTGTGTTTTTAAGGGGGCATGATTGTGCCTTTATTGCCAAGCTGTGGAGTTGTGGAGTGTTTTTGATGGTTTTTGGAGGCTGTGCACATCCCTGTGCACATATGCTTTTCACACAGTTCTGCTTGTAGATTTATCGTCGTATGTTCATCTGGGGTCATGTGTGTTTGGTAAGCAAAATAAAATAAAGACTGTGATTTAATTAAATAAATATATGCGTAACACGTGCCAACCATCTGAGAAAAGCTTGTGAAAGCGGCTGAAAAGAGGTTTTACATTTGAGCTTTTTAAACTTATATAAATAAATGAAGACCGCTATGAATATTACTATTGTAATTTTACAGTGATGATAAAATGATGAGCAATATATAAATTTGTTTTTTAGTTAAAAATGTCTTAGGAATATTTGTTTAAAAAAATATTGAAGTTAATCATTATAATTATTGAAGTAATTTTTACTGTAAATTTACTATAAAATATGATTTCTAAAAATATTTAATTTGATAATAATAATAAATACTTTTTATTTTGCAGTCAAATATTATAATATTTTTTTTCATTTGTATTATTAATAATAATAATAATAATAATCATTATTATTATTATTATTATTAATTATTTATTTTTTATTTGTCAATGAAATATTACAGGAATATTTCTAATTATTATTATTATTAAAATATTGATTTCCTAAATATCCTAATATCCTATATTCCTAAAACATTGATTATAAAATGTAATCACGTAATATTGAGACAAATTTAGCAATTTTAAATCTCAATCTTTTTCCCAAATATCGCCGCTCTGGTTCTGGTCTGGTTGGCAGATCTGTGATCCCAGAGAATGTGCTTCAGAAAGGGGAGCGTTGCGAATCCCTCGGGATCCTCTGCCGGAGCCCATCCAGGTCAAAGGTCAAGAGAGCAGCGCTCCTTCACATGCTGCAGGTCACTGTACTGTGATCTGAAGTAAGTGCTGCACATCTTCTGAGCCTCGTGTTCTGCTGAGATTGACTGTTTTTATCGGGAACAGAAGTTAAAGCACGGATCTGCGCACGGAGAGATGTGTGTAATGCGTCCTCTGAAGTGTTTCCAGTGGTTTGTGCTCATCTCTGA
>JAWRVZ010000504.1:147500-180000 GCA_037043235.1 Rhodeus uyekii
CATAAATACATACACACGCACACACACACATACATGCATACATACGCACACACACACACATATATACACACATACAGAGAGAGAGAGACTAGTAGCTTGTGTTGTTTTGTCGGTCAGGGAAGGGTCTACTGCGTCTCTGAATCACGTTCTCTTGTGTGTTTGTGTGTTTGTGCGTTTGTCGTCTCATTGTTCTGACAGAAATTGGACGCATGCATGGAAACTCTTCAGCCTTAAACACTTATTCCATTGTTTCGTTCCGCCTGACGCTGTCCAACCCTAAACGCCGTATATGTTCAGGAATGAGTTTAAGTGGGCACAACGGGACGCAGACTCGAACCCGGAGCCCCAGACCCTCACAATCCTGCTCGACTGTATTTGATCTTCTTACATTCTCTCAATTACAGGAAAAGCCTGAAACTTTTCTCACTCTGACTCTCTTTCTCCTCTGCAACAGAAACAGACGCTTTTCTCTTGACAGAAAAGTTTCATTTTTTGATTTTATGACTTTGATTTTAACAAAATGACTTTATGAAATGTTTTTATGGATATCCACTTCAGTATTTGTAACTAGAAGGAGAATGAAAGTGCAGTAAACTATTAAATCTGCACTATAAATAATTCTGGATTCCATTTTAATGTTGTAATTAAATTATAATAATCAAAAATCATGTCTAATCATTTGAATTTAACAATAAAATGTAACAATTTATTTTAAAAATATAGTTTTTACAATTATAAGGCTCTTTGAAAGTGTGTAAAATAATAAATCAAAATACAGTTATTACAGATGCCAGTTTGCAGTATCAAGCTTTTTTAACTGGAAAATAACTGGAAATGAATGAATAATTCCAGTGACATTCATTCATTTCAATTAAAAAATGGCTGTTAAAATTCCAGTCAATATTAAAATTATATATAAATATATTTACGTAGCAAATTTAAATATGCACATTTAAATATCAGTTTATTATATATTTAAATTTGATATAAAGTCACATGATGAACTGATTAAACAAGTTTAAATACATTTCTTTATTAATTAATTGCATATTTAAATGAGGTATAAAGTCATTAAAATTTGCAGTGTAATACATTTAAATATGCAAATATAACACAAGAGCAATAAAAAGATTTCCAGATAAAAATAAATTCCTTACACAAATCATCGTAGGACTTCATTGATATGATACTTATATTTACATTCACATTCATATATTATCATTCATGCATTTATCAGCTGCTTTTATCATCATTCAAGAAACACATTGACATTCTAATCAGTTCTTGCTTTCCCTGGGAATTGAACCCATGACCTTGATGTTGCAAGCACTGCTCTCTACTGTTTGAGATGCAAGCAAACCAAAATGTGGTCGAAATTGTGTCTTTTCATTTTGCGCATGCATTTGACTTTGACATTTATGCATTGATGCACATTGTATTCAGTTGTTGCTGGACTCGAACCCATGACCTTGAGGTTGCAAGCGCCACGCTCTGCTGGGTTACTTTTTCTGATAGTTTCATTCTTTTATGAGTCGTGCGTGTTGGTAAATGATGATAGTAAATGTTAGAGTTGTCGTACGGAGGCCCTGAAGGGACATGGCGATGGTTTAGTGTCCTGTGACGGCGCAGTAATGATGGGGTCGGGGGTCGCGGCGGATCTGGCTCGCTCACATGTGTTCCCGATTAGTTCCAGCACACCCGTCCCACAATTCCAGCCTCAAATCCCCCGGGAAATATGCCACCCATCCCGACTAATGCATGAAGCGCTGGATTTATCACGTACACACTGCATTCCCAATCCACACATCAAACCGGATCGGATGCGGTTTGTCCTGGTCCATGTCTTCATTTCTCTGGCAGACGAAGGTGTTCTTCCAACAGCAGCAACTGTTTCTGATCATTGTGTTCATCAGTTATTAATAGAGCAAACGCCGCTCTGCGTGAGAGACGCTGCATAGCGATGCGTTCGTGTAATAACCCGTTTATGATCTGACACACATATATGATACTAACATTACAAGAGATTTCCATCTCAACCCAGAGTTAAAGGGAAAGTTCACTAGAAAATAAATGAAGTAAATTAACGATAAAAGTGCTCGTTTATTATGGGTGGGGAAAGGGGCAGTAAAATTTGTTTGTTTTAGTTTATAAATTATTTGCATATACATATATATAATGTACATTATTTATAATATTATATTATTTATATTGTGTATTATTTAATAAACATCCAACCAGTAAAAAAAAAAGTAAATAAATGTATATATATCTACATTTAATATATAAAATATAATTCATAAATTCATAATTAATGAATAAAAAAATAATTCATAAACTTCCAACCAGTTAATATATATATATGTGTATATGTGAGTGTGTGTGTGTGTGTTTTTTTGTTTGTTTTTGTTTGTTTGTTATTTTTTTACGTTTGTGTGTTTGTGTTTGTGTAAGTATATGGTTTTGTGTGTGTGTGTATGTGTGTGTGATTCTTGTATTTGTGCAAGTATATGGTTGTGAGTTTTTGGTTTGCTTGTGTGTGTGTGTGTGTGTGTGTGTGTGTGTGTGTGTGTGTGTGTGTGTGCTACTGACCCTAATGATGACCATGTGATGAGGAACCTGCAGTGAATGAGAGCATTCTGTTACGAACACGGTTACGGATCAGGTGCAGCTAATTTAATAACCGGCCTGTGCTCAGGGGTCATAGGGGTCACGTGTGTGTGAGAATGTGTGTGTCTGTCTGTCTGTCTGTGTGTGTGTGTGAGAGAGAGAGAGAGAGAGAGAGTTTGTGTGTTTGTGAGAGAGAGAGAGAGTGTGTGTGTGTGTGAGAGAGAGAGAGAGAGAGAGAGAGAGAAAGAGTGAGTGTCTGTGTGAGAGAGAGAGTGTGTGTGTGTGTGAGAGAGAGAGAGAGAGAGAGAGAAAGAGTGAGTGTCTGTGTGAGAGAGAGAGTGTGTGTGTGTGTGAGAGAGAGAGAGAGAGAGAGAGAAAGAGTGAGTGTCTGTGTGAGAGAGAGAGTGTGTGTGTGTGAGAGAGAGAGAGAGAGAGAGAGAGAAAGAGTGAGTGTCTGTGTGAGAGAGAGAGTGTGTGTGTGTGTGTGTGTGAGAGAGAGAGAGAGAGAGAGAGTGTGTGTGTGTGAGAGAGAGAGAGAGAAAGAGTGAGTGTCTGTGTGAGAGAGAGAGTGTGTGTGTGTGTGTGTGTGTGTGTGAGAGAGAGAGAGAGAGAGAGTGTGTGTGTATGTGTGAGAGAGAGTGTATGTGTGTGTGTGTGTGTGTGTGTGTGTGAGAGAGAGAGAGAGTGTGTGTGTATGTGAGAGAGAGTGTGTGTGTGTGTGTGTGTGTGAGAGAGAGAGTGTGTGTGTATGACAGAGAGAGAGAGTGAGTCTCTGTGTGAGAGAGAGAGAGAGAGAGAGTGTGTGTGTGTGTGTGTGTGTGTAAGTGAGTTTGTGATGAGTTTAAACAGATCAGATCCTTCTGTCATTGTTCTCACCAAAAATAATAGACATTGAACAATAGAGTGATAGAAAAGGATTGATATGCAGCTGTTATGAAAAGTGTGAGTGAGAGTCATTTTTATATCATTGTCATGTAAATAAAATGTATATATTAAAGAATAATTGGAATAAATATAAATATGCAAATATAAATAAATTCCCGTATGATTTCAGAAGACTTTGAATTTAAATGTTATGTATGTATGTTACCAGTATGTATGAGCTCTCATCTCACCTCTCATGTGTTATGATATTATATCACATATGATTATGTGTGTTATGATACTTACATCTGCATTCCTGCATTTATCAGCTGCTTTTATCATCGCGTTCAAGAAACACATTGACATTCTAATCAGTTCTTGCTTTCCCTGGGAATCGAACCCATGACCTTGATGTTGCAAGCGCTGCTCTCTACTGTCTGAGATGCAAGCCGAACAATGTATAGCATCATAGATTAAAGGTTGGAGTGGTTTTGTTGGCGGTGTTACGGTGTGTTTGCCATCGGTTGCCAAAACAGTGACACGAACGCTTCCCTGATAGATCCATCAAACTCCTCTCGTTTTCACTCGTCTGCGGCACAAATATTCATCTTTACTGTAAGTGAATGGAGTGAGATTTCAGAGATGGATTGCGTTTCCAGCGTTTATTGACTGAGGTTATGGAGATACATTAGCAGAGGAAAAGCCGGGCTCTGGATGAGCAGAGACAGCGAGAGATCGATCCGAGTCCAGCCTGAAAAACATGCTGTTTATCCACAGAAGCCCATTCTCATGTTTCCCGCAGAAGATCATTTCATATTTTATTTACAGTCGACATGAAACAGGAACAGATTTTACTTTTGTAATCGTTCTTGGATATTTAAAAATATAAATTCATTCATTAGGCATTGATTGGATACTTCATTTTGTAATAATGTCTATGTTTTTGTCTCATTTATTCCTCTGATTAAAGCTGAATTTATTAGATGATAAATACAGTAAAACAGTGTAATATTATATCAGTGTAAAACAGCTGTTTTCTATGTGAATATATAGTAAAGTGTCATTTATTCCTGTGATTAAAGCTGAATTTATTAGATGATAAATACAGTAAAACAGTGTAATATGATATCGGTGTAAAACAGCTGTTTTCTATGTGAATATATAGTAAAGTGTCATTTATTCCTGTGATTAAAGCTGAATTTATTAGATGATAAATACAGTAAAACAGTGTAATATTATATCAGTGTAAAACAGCTGTTTTCTATGTGAATATATAGTAAAGTGTCATTTATTCCTGTGATTAAAGCTGAATTTATTAGATGATAAATACAGTAAAACAGTGTAATATTATATCAGTGTAAAACAGCTGTTTTCTATGTGAATATATAGTAAAGTGTCATTTATTCCTGTGATTAAAGCTGAATTTATTAGATGATAAATACAGTAAAACAGTGTAATATTATATCAGTGTAAAACAGCTGTTTTCTATGTGAATATATAGTAAAGTGTCATTTATTCCTGTGATTAAAGCTGAATTTATTAGATGATAAATACAGTAAAACAGTGTAATATTATATCAGTGTAAAACAGCTGTTTTCTATTTGAATATATAGTAAAGTGTCATTTATTCCTGTGATTAAAGCTGAATTTATTAGATGGTAAATACAGTAAAACAGTGTAATATTATATCAGTGTAAAGCAGCTGTTTTCTATAGCATTTATTAGAAATAGAATATTTCTAATAAAATATAATATTTTATTAGCAGTAAATATTATTAATGTCTTTACTGCTACTTTAAAGTAAAATGGCATAGTGCAATGGAGTAGAAAGGAATGAAATGGAATAGAATAGAGTAGAGTAAAGTAGAATTATATGGAATGGAATATACAGTGGAGTTCACTTATCTTCATGTGTGGGTTATGCCAACGATTCTTTACACAAAACCCAAAACCTGCTGGAAAAATGAGCGTCTTGATTATCTGCTTCTGCGGGTTATATGTGGGAAAATCGGTAATATATGTTATGTGGTTTATCTTGGTAAACGGTTATCTCGACGCTTTTTTGCAACCCCCGAGGCGTCAACATAACCCAACTCCACTGTAGTAGAATAGAATAGAGTGCAATGGAGTAGAATCTAATGAAATAGGACGGAATAGAATGGCATGAAATGCAGAGTGGAATGGAAATAATTCTATTTAAAATAAATGCTGTTGTATTTAAGGACTGATGAGAGTTTATTTGAATCATTCAGAGTCACATGATCATGCTGAAACGGGTCTCTCTTGTTTAGCCAGGTGTGTGTGACGGGTGGAAGATCAGATGATCCGGCTGTGACAGACAGACAGACACAGGTGAGTTTCTCTGGGTCAGAGAGACACCCAGACCTGACTCTCATCCCCTTGTCCTCTCGTCCTGTCATCCCCTCATCCTCTTGTCCTCTCGTCCACTCGATCTCTCGTCCACTCGATCTTTCATCCTCTCATCCACTCGATCTCTCATCCTCTCATTCCCTCGTCCTCTCATCCTCTCGTCCATTCGATCTCTCGTCCTCTCGTCCACTCGATCTCTCATCCTCTCATTCCCTCGTCCTCTCATCCTCTCGTCCACTCGATCTCTCGTCCACTCGTCCTCTTGTCCCCTTATCCCCTTATCATCTCATCCACTCGTCCTCTTGTCCTCTTGTTCTCTCGTCCCCTCGTCCACTTATTCTCTCATCCTGTCATACCTCTATAAAATAAAATATATACAAATAAAATAATGACATCATAATATAAAATAAAGTTGTATAGATATAATGTAAAAACCTAGTTTTTATAGGAATTTATGTATGTGTGTGTATATATATATATGTATGTGTGTATATATATATGTATGTGTATATATATATATATATATATATATATATATACACGTAATTTTATATTATTTTCATTTCTATATAATTTTATATATACAAATGCGCAGTGATCCGCACAATAATACATGCGTATATATATATATATATATATATATATATATATATATATATATATATATATATATATTAGTCTATGTGTAAACTAATATAAGAAACTTTTTTAAACTTTTAACAGTTGAGTTTGTCCATATTTGACCCAGCCTTTTTGAGAGTGTGTATTATATATGAAATATATAAGTAATAAGATCTGGACACTGATGATCAGGCGTTAGATCAGAGTTTTCTGAAGCTCTTCTGCGATCCTCTCGTGACACCGGCGCGTCAGGAGGACAGACTGCGCTCTATGTTTGGCTGTCGGAGCGTAGCTGATTCTGCTACACCTGCTGTCGGCTGAGTGTGTGTGTGTGCTGACAGCAGAACACACACGCCACATGCCTGAACTCACAAACCCACAGCACATGGGGCGCACACACCAGAGGTCGTGTGTGCCGTTTTGAATGTTAAAATGCTTTTATTGGTGATTATATCTTTTAAATAATGGTGGTTAACTGCACAATGATCTAAATCACATTTGAACTGGGTGTTTTGCGTCCAACAGACCAACTATGAGAACATTAAGAGGTTCTGATTAAAGTTTAAAGCATTAAAGTTCTGTTCATTTCTGTCAGTCGGTTTTGTTCAATACAACGAATAAAACTACTTCAGTAAATCTTCAAAAAATATATAAATAAATGAAATATCATACATAAAAAAATAAAAAAAATAATAAAATGAATATATATATATTTTTTTTAAATGTATTTATTGATATATATTTATAATATATATTATATTTATATATATTATAATTATATTTATAATATTATTTTGTCATAGATATATATTAATAATTATATTAATTGTATTTTATTTATTCTTACATCATATATATTGCTTTAAATATATGTATATTTATGTATCTTGTTATTATAATTTGTTCATTCTATGCTGTATATGCTTTTATTTTATTATTTTTATATTACTATTGTTATTTATATATTTTATTGATATCATATTTACATTTATTTTTATAATTGTATATTATTAAATATTTTTTTCATTAAATGTATTAATTTCTATTTATTTTATATATATAAAAGTGAGACAAAACGAAAACAAATATATATATATATTTTTTTTTTTCATTATATATATATATATATATATATATTTGTTTTTCATTATATATTCTGTATATTATTTTAATTACATATCTGATTTTTGCTATGTTATATTTATTATATTTATATTCCAATCCAGTCTATTCCTTCTTTTCTAATCCATCCAATCTATTCCTGTTTGTTTGAGTGCAGCAGTGATTGTTTGGTGGCAGTGACACAGAACTGACACGCTTGAGCTTTGACTGCTGATCAGTGTGTGTGTGTGTGTGTGTGTGTGTGTGTCCTCACAAACGCAGTCACAGTCGCATCAAAACGCTTGTGAGGAGATCATTTTTTGTTTTTCTGACCCTAAAGCGCGGCTTGTTTTGGTGCTCTTTGTTTGTTCTTTCTTTGTGCACTTTCTTCTGGGTTTCCTTTATATTTGCGTGTGTTCTGGCGTGGGCCGGGTTCGTTTGTGGGATTTTAATTGCCGTGCGGAGGCAGGTGGCGCCACCCGGTTGCTCAGAGCCTCGTTAGCGCAGCGCTGTGTAATCGCTTTGTCTCTACAGTGTGAATATGAACGCTGGTGCGTGAACTCTTGACCCTGTCCTTTCACCCATAATCGCCCAAACCCAGACCCTCACCGGCGGACATCTGTCGCCACACACACATCATCACCACTCATTCTTCACTGAAGTCAATTATAATGTTATTTTAGTAGCTATTCACCTTCTCTCTGAGGCTGACAGTTAAAACAGCCTGTTTTTGCTACTGTACCTTTAAAGCTTCTTCATGTAAATGATCTGTTTAGACTTGTTTTGTAGATGAGTAGATGTTTCAGGAAAGTTAAGTAAAATTTAGTTTATTATCATTGAATATCAAACTCTTTTAGAAGTTTTTTTTGTAAATTCATTTCAAATGACTCACTCTCATTCACGTACTTACATAGAGTGTGTTTTGGGTCAGTTTGTGGTCAGTAGAATTGAATAGAGTAGAATGGATTGAAATGGAATAGAGAAGAATGGAATGAAACAGAATAGAGTGCAATGCAGTAGAATGGAATAGAGTGCAATGGAGTCAAATGCAATGGAGTGGAATAGAGTAGAATAGAGTGCAATGGAGTAGAATGGAATTAAGTGGAATTGAGTAGAATGCAATGGAGTAGAGTAGAATGGAATATAATGCAATGGAGTAGAGTAGAGTGGAATGGAGTCGAGTGGAATGGAGTCGAGTGGAATGGAGTCGAGTGGAATGGAGTCGAGTGGAATGGAGTCGAGTGGAATGGAGTCGAGTGGAATGGAGTCGAGTGGAATGGAGTCGAGTGGAATGGAGTCGAGTGGAATGGAGTCGAGTGGAATGGAGTCGAGTGGAATGGAGTCGAGTGGAATGGAGTCGAGTGGAATGGAGTCGAGTGGAATGGAGTCGAGTGGAATGGAGTCGAGTGGAATGGAGTCGAGTGGAATGGAGTCGAGTGGAATGGAGTCAAGTGGAATGGAGTCGAGTGGAATGGAGTCGAGTGGAATGGAGTCGAGTGGAATGGAGTCGAGTGGAATGGAGTCGAGTGGAATGGAGTCGAGTGGAATGGAGTCGAGTGGAATGGAGTCGAGTGGAATGGAGTCGAGTGGAATGAAATGGAATAGAGTAGAATAGAATTATATGGAATGGAATAAAGTGCAATGGGATAGAATGGAATGAAATGGAATCAAGTAGAATAGAATGGAATAGAGTGCAATGGAGTAGAATGGAATAAAGAAGAGTTGAAAGGATGGAATAGAATGGAATTGAGTGGAATAGAGTTGAATGGAATAAAGTGCAATGGAGTAGAAAGGAATGAAATTGAATAGAGTAGAATGTAATGGAATGGAATAGAGTGCAATGGAGTAGAATGGAATTAGAGAAAAATGGAATGGAATGAAATGAAGAGTGCAATGGAGTAGAATGGAATTAGAGAAGAATGGAATGAAATGAAGAGTGCAATGGAATGAATTGGAATAGAGAAGAATGAAATGAAATGGAGAAGAATGAAATGGGTTGGAGTAGAATGGAATGAAATATAATAGAATAGAAAAAAAGTACAGTGGAGTAGAAATGGAATAGAATGGAATGACATGGAATTGAGTAGAATGGAATAGAGTGCAGTGGAGTAGAATGGAATTGAGTGCAATGGAGTAGAAAGGAATGAAATTAAATTGAGTAGAATGGAATATAGTGCAGTGGAGTAGAATGGAACTGAATAGAGAAGAGTGGAATGGAATGGAATTAAATGGAGTAGAATGGAATAGAGTAGAATAGAATGGAGAAGAATAGAGCACTGTAAGAGTGAGGCAGAGACTCACACACACACACACACACACACACACACACACACACACACACACAGAGTCTAATGTAATCAGGCAGGTGTGGGGGTCAGCGAGGGTTTATGGGTCGGGGTTGTGACCCCTGGTTTCGGTTCGGCTTTGTTGGACTGTCTTAATTAGAGCCTTTGGGTTCCATTGTGCACAGACACTTACCAACAATCCCTTCATTAAACGCTCCTGTGAGTTTGGCAGGTCGGCCGCGTGTTTTCGCACATTAATAATGGGAAGAAGTTGCTGAAGGAATGCTGTGCGTTCAGTACATGTGCAACATCTGTGACGAGTGAAGATGAACTAAACTCTCTGTAACATTGTTTTACTGGAGTCTGTTTGACGGATCGTCAGTGTGCAGAAAACAGCTCTCCGCTTCAGTTTTAATGGCCTTTATTACTGCCAACTTAATGTAATTCATTCCCCTTCACTTGCAAAACTACTGTCATGTTTCTCATGCATGGGAAATCAGCATTTCAACAAGAAACAGAGCTTCAATTCAACTATTATCATATATTCTACCTTTCAGACGCTGGAGCGAGAGGAAAAGGTTTGGGAATCTGTTAGCGATCAGAGGCTGATCTGAATATTAGAGCAGAATAAAGAGGAGGAGGAGGAGGAGGAGGTGTCAGACAGCCTGCGGTTTCACATAAACTTTGTTTTTGTGCTGTTGTTGAAGAATCAAGACGTCTGCCCACAGAAAGCTTCGGCTTTAAACCTCGTCACGTTGTGTCTTTACCACGTTTAAGGGGTGTATTTAGAGTAAACTGTGGTAATATGTCATAAGTTATTTAATTACCTTAGATCAGATAAATCGAGGATCAAAATGATCTGCTAATGGAGAGAGAAAATCTGCTTGATCTTAAAGACAAAAATCGTCTTTAAAATGATTAAAAAGTTCTTAAATTATTGCAAATATAAATATTGTAACTAGATTCAATTGCAGCACACATGATGAAACTAATGCAAAAATTGTCTTTTTTTTTTTTTTGGTTTTAAATAAATGTAAAATTCTTTGGGACAGAATTATATTACAAACATTGTAAAAATAAGAATCATTTTGTTTGTGATTTCAGGAAGAACTGAGACAAAATAAACCGTCACTTTAAAAACATCCTTCATTCATTTAAAGAATCACCAGAATTGCCCATTTTTACAAGAAAATTACAGTTATATTTTCTCAAAACAAGCAAAATAATCTTTACTTTCAGTTCTAGACGAGTTCATTTATCTGAGAAGAGAAAAAACAGATTTATCACCTGATTTCAGGATTTATTGACTCATTTGGTTCTGTGTTCATGATCTGCTTCTCAGATATTGATTATAAGTTTTCGTTAGCGCTCACACTTACACATGTCATTTACATAAGTGCAAAACAGAAACTCTAGAGATCATGCAGTGAAACCCCCGCAGTCATAATATACTTCACATGAGTCACATCTGTGTGATTCACCTCCACTTCTCCTGGAATGAGTCTGGACTGGTTAGTGAGTTTGTTCTTTGGGTCGAAACAGCATCTTTTGGATCATAAACTCAGACGTTTACCTGCTAATTCCCCAGTAGTCTGTGTGTGAAAACCCAAACACAGCTGAGCAATGAAGACGTTCACAGCCCAACATCTGTGTTCTTCATATGAGCCGCATTTGCTTTAGGAAAATCACTATTAATGAGCTGTTTTCTATGTGAATATATAGTAAAGTGTCATTTATTCCTGTGATTAAAGCTGAATTTATTAGATGATGAATACAGTAAAATAGTGTAATATTATATCAGTGTAAAACAGCTGTTTTCTATGTGAATATATAGTAAAGTGTCATTTATTCCTGTGATTAAAGCTGAATTTATTAGATGATAAATACAGTAAAATAGTGTAATATTATATCAGTGTAAAACAGCTGTTTTCTATGTGAATATATAGTAAAGTGTCATTTATTCCTGTGATTAAAGCTGAATTTATTAGATGATAAATACAGTAAAACAGTGTAATATTATATCAGTGTAAAACAGCTGTTTTCTATGTGAATATATAGTAAAGTGTCATTTATTCCTGTGATTAAAGCTGAATTTATTAGATGATAAATACAGTAAAACAGTGTAATATGATATCGGTGTAAAACAGCTGTTTTCTATGTGAATATATAGTAAAGTGTCATTTATTCCTGTGATTAAAGCTGAATTTATTAGATGATAAATACAGTAAAACAGTGTAATATTATATCAGTGTAAAACAGCTGTTTTCTATGTGAATATATAGTAAAGTGTCATTTATTCCTGTGATTAAAGCTGAATTTATTAGATGATAAATACAGTAAAACAGTGTAATATTATATCAGTGTAAAACAGCTGTTTTCTATGTGAATATATAGTAAGTGTCATTTATTCCTGTGATTAAAGCTGAATTTATTAGATGATAAATACAGTAAAACAGTGTAATATTATATCAGTGTAAAACAGCTGTTTTCTATGTGAATATATAGTAAAGTGTCATTTATTCCTGTGATTAAAGCTGAATTTATTAGATAAATACAGTAAAACAGTGTAATATTATACCAGTGTAAAACAGCTGTTTTCTATGTGAATATATAGTAAAGTGTAATTTATTCCTGCTGATTAAAGCTGAATTTATTAGATGATAAATACAGTAAAACAGTGTAATATTATATCAGTGTAAAACAGTTGTTTTCTATGTGAATATATAGTAAAGTGTCATTTATTCCTGTGATTAAAGCTGAATTTATTAGATAAATACAGTAAAACAGTGTAATATTATATCAGTGTAAAACAGCTGTTTTCTATGTGAATATATAGTAAAGTGTAATTTATTCCTGCTGATTAAAGCTGAATTTATTAGATGATAAATACAGTAAAACAGTGTAATATTATACCAGTGTAAAACAGCTGTTTTCTATGTGAATATATAGTAAAGTGTCATTTATTCCTGTGATTAAAGCTGAATTTATTAGATGATAAATACAGCAAAACAGTGTAATATTATACCAGTGTAAAACAGCTGTTTTCTATGTGAATATATAGTAAAGTGTAATTTATTCCTGCTGATTAAAGCTGAATTTATTAGATGATAAATACAGTAAAACAGTGTAATATTATACCAGTGTAAAACAGCTGTTTTCTATGTGAATATATAGTAAAGTGTCATTTATTCCTGTGATTAAAGCTGAATTTATTAGATGATAAATACAGCAAAACAGTGTAATATTATATCAGTGTAAAACAGCTGTTTTTTATGTGAATATATAGTAAAGTGCCATTTATTCCTGTGATTAAAGCTGAATTTTCAGCAAATGTTATTTTTCAGGATTCTCTGATGAATAGTTAGTTGAAAAGAGCAGCATTTATTTTGAATTGAAATGTTTTGCTACATTATACCGTCACTTTTGATCAATTCTTTAAAAAACAAACACATGCAAATATAAAGTGCGTGTCAACAATACTGTTCAAGCTGTCTATTTTCATTAAGTAATAAAAGTTAAATACTCAAATTTTGTCATTTGCAAGTTCCTGTTTTAGATGCTATATGGAAATTATTGCACTGTTATGATGCATAACAATATGCTTGAAGAAATAGACGCCTGTCGTTTCTGTAATGAATTAATTCTCACATAGTTTTTCTTTTCTAGACTTCCTCTGAGCAGTTTCGCTCTGTTGTTAAACTCTTGCGGCGACACATTGGCTTCAGCGCTGTGAAAGCTCTTTCTGGAAGCGTGAGAGGACTGACTGTGCCTCTTTACCCCCGCATGACTCTTGCGGTGACGCTTCCTCAGTCCTCTTGAGGAGTTTAGTTTCTTCAAAGCCTCGCTGATTGTCTCATGATGCGTGGAGGTGCATTGTGCCGGATTTGCATATTCATGAGGATGGTCTTTGGCTCTCAGTCGGGATGCTGGGAGCTTGAAAGCTGAACACCATGAGACCTGGAGAAGCTCTCAGGAATTACAACAATTAGATTTTAGGGAGGGAAGCTCAACTCTTTAGAGTTTTGTTTTAAGGCAGAACATACATTGTTTTTTTCTTTCATGTATTGGTCAATTCTTGAGATTTTGGACTGTTTGACATTTGACATGCACTAAAAAAATGCAGGGTTGTTTAAATCCAAATTTGGGTCAAATATGGACAGTCCCGTCCAGTTTTGTTGTACACTTTTAAGTACTAATTTTATTGCACTTTATCTATTTGCATCTGTAGATTTAATTTAACATTTACATTCATTTACATTTATCAGACGCTTTTATCATCGCATTCAAGAAACACATTGACATTCTAATCAGTTCTTGCTTTCCCTGGGAATCGAACCCATGACCTTGATGTTGCAAGCACTGCTCTCTACTGTTTGAGATGCATATATGTATCTTTAAAAAGTTTTTTTTCCACTTCAGAATCACTTATATACATCAAAATTGACAGTCTATCTATATTCTGAAGGGATTTGTTCATAAAGTATAATTTTCCTTATTTAAACAGCAATTTATCACTAAAAACATGGTAAAAATGTATTTCATTTGGTGTGTTTTCTGATTTATAGAGTGATACAAAGTAGTTCTACACATAAAAATAAAACTAAAGCCATGAAAAACATTGTTTGCTTCTTGAAATAAATGTTAACTGAAAATAAACACAATATAAACAAAAATATGAAACTTCAGCAAGTCTCCAAAGCAACACTTCTAATTTTTAATATGGTTTAAATTGAGATTAAAAATAAATCAGTGCATATTTAATTACATAATGCCTCATTTGCATATTTAAACAACATTTCAGAAAGCGTGTAATAGAAGAAAGGCTTGTGAACAACCGTGGAAGATCTATCTTTATCTCAGTTTAGCGTGAGGATTGGGATGGGGTGTGTTGTTGTGTTGATGGTGTGTGTTGTTGTGTCTGCGAGGGACCAGTGTTGGTCGAGAGACGCGATCCGATTGGGTTTCCCACCTGCACGCAGCTGTCGGCCTGCAGGAAGTGGAATGTCTTTCCCAGGTTCCGTGACCAAACTCTCAACTGCTTCTCTAAAGGAGCGACAGAAATCCCCTGTAGGATTTGACCGAGGCAGGGGTCAGCGGCGCTGTCAGCCGCAACATCGCTCACGGCTCGCATTCCCTCCGCCGCTATTGTAACTCAAGAGTGCGTGGCATCGCCGGCCCGCTTTGTTCCTCACTCCAGTTGTGAATTTTGCGGTTGTCTCACAGATTCTCCAGCAGCGTGTGAGAGGCTGAGATGTCTGGCCGTAAATCCACAAAGATTCTTGCTTTTTCTCGTGCAAGTAAACGTTAACTGGACCTTTTGTGTGTTCGTTGGTTAATTATAATTTCAACAACAGTAAAAGCACTTTCATCACCCAAAGACATTTACCTTATTATCCAGACGCATATTTGAAGCATATTTCATGTCTTAATATATCAAATCGACCAACAAAAGTTTTACTTTGAAATCAAGTTAATAATTGCAATAAATCAATGGAAAGTGACAGTAAAAAAATGCATAATTTATATTTGAAATAAATTCTGGACTTTCTATTCATCAAAGAATCCTGAAAAATAAGTTTCCACAGTTTCCACTGAAATCTGAAGCAGTACAACTGTGTTCAATGCTGATAATAATCAAATGTTCATCAAATCATCATATTAGAATGATTTATGAAGATCATGTGACACTGTTTTACTGTATTTATCATCTAATAAATTCAGCTTTAATCACAGTAATAAATGACACTTTACTATATATTCACATAGAAAACAGCTGTTTTACACTGATATAATATTACACTGTTTTACTGTATTTATCATCTAATACATTCAGCTTTAATCACAGGAATAAATGACACTTTACTATATATTCACATAGAAAACAGCTGTTTTACACTGATATAATATTACACTGTTTTACTGTATTTATCATCTAATAAATTCAGCTTTAATCACAGGAATAAATGACACTTTACTATATATTCACATAGAAAACAGCTGTTTTACACTGATATAATATTACACTGTTTTACTGTATCATCTAATAAATTCAGCTTTAATCACAGGAATAAATGGCACTTTACTATATATTCACATAGAAAACAGCTGTTTTACACTGATATAATATTACACTGTTTTACTGTATTTATCATCTAATAAATTCAGCTTTAATCACAGGAATAAATGACACTTTACTATATATTCACACAGAAAACAGCTGTTTTACACTAATATAATATTACACTGTTTTACTGTATTTATCATCTAATAAATTCAGCTTTAATCACAGGAATAAATGACACTTTACTATATATTCACATAGAAAACAGCTGTTTTACACTGATATAATATTACACTGTTTTACTGTATCATCTAATAAATTCAGCTTTAATCACAGGAATAAATGGAACTTTACTATATATTCACATAGACAACAGCTGTTTTACACTGATATAATATTACACTGTTTTACTGTATTTATCATCTAATAAATTCAGCTTTAATCACAGGAATAAATGACACTTTACTATATATTCACATAGAAAACAGCTGTTTTACACTGATATAATATTACACTGTTTTACTGTATTTATCATCTAATAAATTCAGCTTTAATCACAGGAATAAATGACACTTTACTATATATTCACATAGAAAACAGCTGTTTTACACTGATATAATATTACTCTGTTTTACTGTATTTATCATCTAATAAATTCAGCTTTAATCACAGGAATAAATGACACTTTACTATATATTCACATAGAAAACAGCTGTTTTACACTGATATAATATTACACTGTTTTACTGTATTTATCATCTAATAAATTCAGCTTTAATCACAGGAATAAATGACACTTTACTATATATTCACATAGAAAACAGCTGTTTTACACTGATATAATATTACACTGTTTTACTGTATTTATCATCTAATAAATTCAGCTTTAATCACAGGAATAAATGACACTTTACTATATATTCACATAGAAAACAGCTGTTTTACACTGATATAATATTACACTGTTTTACTGTATTTATCATCTAATAAATTCAGCTTTAATCACAGGAATAAATGACACTTTACTATATATTCACATAGAAAACAGCTGTTTTACACTGATATAATATTACACTGTTTTACTGTATTTATCATCTAATAAATTCAGCTTTAATCACAGGAATAAATGACACTTTACTATATATTCACATAGAAAACAGCTGTTTTACACTAATATAATATTACACTGTTTTACTGTATTTATCATCTAATAAATTCAGCTTTAATCACAGGAATAAATGACACTTTACTATATATTCACATAGAAAACAGCTGTTTTACACTGATATAATATTACACTGTTTTACTGTATCATCTAATAAATTCAGCTTTAATCACAGGAATAAATGGAACTTTACTATATATTCACATAGAAAACAGCTGTTTTACACTGATATAATATTACACTGTTTTACTGTATCATCTAATAAATTCAGCTTTAATCACAGGAATAAATGACACTTTACTATATATTCACATAGAAAACAGCTGTTTTACACTGATATAATATTACACTGTTTTACTGTATTTATCATCTAATAAATTCAGCTTTAATCACAGGAATAAATGACACTTTACTATATATTCACATAGAAAACAGCTGTTTTACACTGATATAATATTACACTGTTTTACTGTATCATCTAATAAATTCAGCTTTAATCACAGGAATAAATGGCACTTTACTATATATTCACATAGAAAACAGCTGTTTTACACTGATATAATATTACACTGTTTTACTGTATTTATCATCTAATAAATTCAGCTTTAATCACAGGAATAAATGACACTTTACTATATATTCACATAGAAAACAGCTGTTTTACACTGATATAATATTACTCTGTTTTACTGTATTTATCATCTAATAAATTCAGCTTTAATCACAGGAATAAATGACACTTTACTATATATTCACATAGAAAACAGCTGTTTTACACTGATATAATATTACACTGTTTTACTGTATTTATCATCTAATAAATTCAGCTTTAATCACAGGAATAAATGACACTTTACTATATATTCACATAGAAAACAGCTGTTTTACACTGATATAATATTACACTGTTTTACTGTATTTATCATCTAATAAATTCAGCTTTAATCACAGGAATAAATGACACTTTACTATATATTCACATAGAAAACAGCTGTTTTACACTGATATAATATTACACTGTTTTACTGTATCATCTAATAAATTCAGCTTTAATCACAGGAATAAATGGCACTTTACTATATATTCACATAGAAAACAGCTGTTTTACACTGATATAATATTACACTGTTTTACTGTATTTATCATCTAATAAATTCAGCTTTAATCACAGGAATAAATGACACTTTACTATATATTCACATAGAAAACAGCTGTTTTACACTAATATAATATTACACTGTTTTACTATATTTATCATCTAATAAATTCAGCTTTAATCACAGGAATAAATGACACTTTACTATATATTCACATAGAAAACAGCTGTTTTACACTGATATAATATTACACTGTTTTACTGTATCATCTAATAAATTCAGCTTTAATCACAGGAATAAATGGAACTTTACTATATATTCACATAGAAAACAGCTGTTTTACACTGATATAATATTACACTGTTTTACTGTATTTATCATCTAATAAATTCAGCTTTAATCACAGGAAGAAATGACACTTTACTATATATTCACAAAGAAAACAGCTGTTTTACACTGATATAATATTACACTGTTTTACTGTATTTATCATCTAATAAATTCAGCTTTAATCACAGGAATAAATGACACTTTACTATATATTCACATAGAAAACAGCTGTTTTACACTGATATAGTATTACTCTGTTTTACTGTATTTATCATCTAATAAATTCAGCTTTAATCACAGGAATAAATTACACTTTACTATATATTCACATAGAAAACAGCTGTTTTACACTGATATAATATTACACTGTTTTACTGTATTTATCATCTAATAAATTCAGCTTTAATCGCAGGAATAAATGACACTTTACTATATATTCACACAGAAAACAGCTGTTTTACACTGATATAATATTACACTGTTTTACTGTATCATCTAATAAATTCAGCTTTAATCACAGGAATAAATGACACTTTACTATATATTCACATAGAAAACAGCTGTTTTACACTGATATAATATTACACTGTTTTACTGTATTTATCATCTAATAAATTCAGCTTTAATAACAGGAATAAATGACACTTTACTATATATTCACATAGAAAACAGCTGTTTTACACTGATATAATATTACACTGTTTTACTGTATTTATCATCTAATAAATTCAGCTTTAATCACAGGAATAAATGACACTACTATATATTCACATAGAAAACAGCTGTTTTACACTGATATAATATTACTCTGTTTTACTGTATTTATCATCTAATAAATTCAGCTTTAATCACAGGAATAAATGACACTTTACTATATATTCACATAGAAAACAGCTGTTTTACACTGGTATAATTTTACACTGTTTTACTGTATTTATGATCAAATTAATTTAGCTTTGGTGAGCATAGAGACTCTTTCTATAACAAAAACAAAATCTCACCAACTTGAACTTGTACAGCTGCATAAATTCATTTAGCATGTTTTATCTTCTTAAAGCAACTTAATGCTAAAATAGCAGTGAACTCTCTATACTGTAACAAAAGAAAAGTTTTATGGTGCTTTTTGTCTTGTTTGAAACAGCATGAGGGAGAGAAAATTATGGTGCATCTTATATTGCAGCTTTCCTGTGTGTCTAACAGTAGAGAGCAGTGCTTGCAACATCAAGGTCATGGGTTCGATTCCCAGGGAAAGCAAGAACTGATTAGAATGTCAATGTGTTTCTTGAATGCGACGATAAAAGCGTCTGATAAATGCAGGAATGTGAGTGTAAACATTAAGTGTGAATGACGACAGAACCGTTCTCTGCAGGATTGAGACGCCGCAGTGATTCACGCTCAGGGCTGGTTTTGGGTGGAGCTTGTGTTGAGGAATCAGAGCATGCGGCCCCTCGCTTTCCCCTGGACGGCCCATTTTTCAGCCGGGCTCGAGCTGGCCTCACGCTGGGCGTTTGATAGAGCTCGCAGCGAGTGTGTGAGCGGGCCTGACCTACTCACAGCTCTGAACGCCCCAACTTCCCGAGAGGTCGCCCCGATCGCATGTAATCACACCAAATGAGCGCTGACAGCGCCAGTGCCGCATTAAGAGCGCAGTCGCATCACTGCCGCCCCACTGCACTCCCAGCAGCCCTCGCTATTGTTCCTGCTCGCACTTCCTTTCTGTTTCTAGCTCATCCACACACACACACAAACCTGTGCATGTCGATGTAATAAAATACATCGACATTTATATTGTACAGTTTATATTTACATTTACTGATGAAAATAAGATCGTTGCTTTGCTGAGTGTCGCAAGCTGCTTTGAGTTTGTTTGGGTTTCTGAGTAAAGATTCTGACCAAAATGATCATTTTAATATAGACACAATATTATAGTGTTTACAGCTTTCCTGTGTGTCTAACAGCAGAGAGCAGCGCTTGCAACATCAAGGTCATGGGTTCGATTCCCAGGGAAAGCAAGAACTGATTAGAATGTCAATGTGTTTCTTGAATGCAATGATAAAAGCAGCTGATAAATGCAGGAATGTAGATGTCTAATATGTCAAATTTAATTAATTTTAATTATTGTATTATTTATTATTTTTGGCACAGTGCAACAATAAAAACATAATATTTATTTAACAAGAAATATAATTATGATGATACTTATAACAATATTAACTATTCATATTTTACATTACTACAACAAATGATTATTATTTCATCATAATCATGAATCATTTTCCCCCCCCAAACACATTTGACCAATTCAAACCACATCAGTCTTAATAACTACTATACGTTTTTGCATTTAATAATTCATAAGTGAAATATAATTGTTAATGAGAGTCTTCGTGTCTTTCATGGCGCTTGATCTTGTGATTCTTTGCTTTGTCTCTGAGATCCTTGTTCTTCTGCTTTCTGATGGTTTCCTCACACTTCACTCTTAATCTCAAGCGGTTGTTTTGTGATCCTCCTTTCCCAATCAGCAGTTTTTGCCCAGTGGTCACTCCTCAATTTAGCCATTTTTATTACATTCTTCTCAATAATTTTTTACTTTTCAGTGTGAGTTCAATGTTTTTGGCACATTTAACCTGTTTTTCACTTCCAGGCCTCATTAACAACTATATATCACTCATAAATGGTTGTTAACACACTCACACACACATGCACACACATGCACACACACATGCACACACGCACACACACACACACACACACACACGCACTCCCACACACACTCACACTCACACACACATATGCACACACGCGCACTCTCACACACACACACACACACATGCACACACACACACACAAACACACTCTCTCACACACACACAAACACATGCACACACACGCTCAGTCACACACACACACACACTCGCGCATACGCACACGCACTCTCACACACACACACACACACATGCACTCACACACACTCGCGCACACACACACACACAAACACAATCTCTCACACACACACGAACACATGCACACACACGCTCACACACACACACAAACACATGCACTCTCACACACACAGGTAAATATAATAGTAGTTTTTAAGATTGATGTGGTTTGAAAATGGTTAAAAATGCTTGGGAAAAATATATAATCTGAATATTGTATTGTACACAGTTCGATAATACGCCTTCTGGCGGTATGAACTTTAACGAAAGAAGAATATTGGCTTGCCTAACAATTATGCATGCATTGTGTATATATATCTGTAATATTCCTTCAGTATTCCAGTGCTCTGCTATGACAGTGTGTGAGTCAGTGAGTGTGTTTCTGCACGCAGCAGGTGAAAGCGATGCTTGATCCAGCGTTCATTCTGCTCATTTCTCCTGTGAAGTGCAGTCTGATGTAATCTCAGTAATGGCTCTCACTCTGAATCGGCTTAAGTCCCGTGTGTGTGTGTGTGCGTGAGTGTTGGTCCGGGTGCGATCAGGGCGTGAGGTGAGTCCCGCCGTCACCTGACGTGTCAGTGGCTTTTGTCATGCGCTCAGTGTTTTCACTGGCTGCTTTGTGCTCTTTATCCCACCCATAATGAGCTGTCAATCACCTGCCAGCACCCTGAAGGGGAACGGAGGAAATGCTTCACCAACGAGTATTTACAGCCTCTTTCACGCTTCTGATGTCACACTACCTGGAGGATGCATTTATCAGACGCATTCAAGAAACACATTGACATTCTAATCAGTTCTTGCTTTCCCTGGGAATCGAACCCATGACCTTGATGTTGCAAGCACCGCTCTCTACTGTTAGACACACAGGAAAGCTGGAGTTTATAGTGCTGATAAGTGTTTAGAAGCTCAAGTATTGAAGTTCAGTGTGTAACAAAACATCAGAAGCGGATCTACTAGATCAAATGGTTTAAAACACTGTTGCACCCGCATAACAACACCTTAGCAACGCCCTATCAGAGAGTTGTGCCCCTGGTGTTATTTGCATGAGATAATAAATCAATCCAAGCAACTGTTGCAACAGGAGTTCAGGCGCTTCAGTCACGTGACTCTCGGGCGGCCCGCTGAGTGCTGGGGGCTGTTTTTGGGGGTCACCCTCCCTCCCCTGGCCTCCTTTCAGCGCTCGACCCTCCCCTGGGCGTGAGGAGGGTCCCGGCTGAGCCGCAGAGATCAACTGCTGCTTTTATTGTCTCTCCACAAGGTGTCCGGAGCGGAGGGGCCGTCCCAAACGCAGCGAGGGAGTAACACCCTCTCTCTCAGGCCGGCGTCAGTGCGGAGTAACTGTGGAGGGAGCAGCGTGCGCGCGTGTGTGTGTGTGTGTGTGTGTTTCCATGCCCTGGTCGCACGGGCAGGCGGCTTGAGTCTCAGGGATGGAGCGACAGGTTCGGACGGGGAGACGCGGGACGCCGCTGATGGTTCTGCTGGGAGTGATGTGGCTGCACTCGTTCGCTCAGGGTGAGTCTCACTCTTTTCTTTGCGCTGTTGTTCACCTTGAGTCGCTGCACGTCGTGTCTCATGTTTAGCATATTTTTGTCGGACGGGTGCCGTGACAAATACGCACAGGGGTTTCATGCTCTAATAAAGAACTGATTAGAATGTCAGTGTGTTTCTTGAATGCGATGATAAAAGCGTCTGATAAATGCATGAGTGTGAGTGTGAAATGTGTGTTTTATGAATCTGTAAAGTTTGTACTGCGCATGTAAAGATGAATGATGAGTAATCATGAATAATAATGATGAAAGAATCAGGAATAGTCTGTTTTGGGGAGTTTGTCAAAATGCAGTGTGTGTCAAATTCACGTCAGGATTTTTTCTTCGTAAGCCTTTATTAAAATGTAGAAATGACTTGTTGATGGTAAAATGTTGTGCATGCTGTCAAATCTGACAAATGAACTTTTAAAAACGTGTCCATTAATATGAATCAGAATGATCAAAGATTCATAAAAATGGTGTTTGAAATGGTTTCAGGGAGTTTGCCGCAGCAGCACATCACGTTCAGTTCGAGTATTTAATGTGGATGATTCATAAAGTGTTATTAAAATGTAAAATTGACTGTCAGTTTAACCGGATTCAATTGAAAAATGTTATGGCTAGTTATGCAAAACATGTCCTAGAAAAATGTTTCAGTGTTTTTTGGGTAACTGAAAGTTTCTGACAAATGAACTCTTAGAGTAATCTGTGCATTGATGGAATATGAAACATGCTGGATATAATTGAGCAGGTGAAGCTGTTGTTCTGGTGTGTGTGAAGCTGATTATCGCTCTGAAAGCAGCAGAACTCAGTGTGTGAGAGTCGCTGCTTCTGGTGAGGAATTTGGCGAAGCTTTTGAGACGCGGAGAAGCGATCGACTGTCAGACACTTGTTAAACACACAGCTGGGTGTCAGGCTGTAAAATCAATTCCACTCTCACAGCACACACACACACACACTCACACAAACATTCACACACACACACACACACACACACTCACACACACACACTTACACAAACATTCACACACACACACACACACACACACACTCACACAAACATTCACACACACACACACACACACACACTCACACACACACACTTACACAAACATTCACACACACTCACACAAACATTCACACACACACACACATAGATGCACGCACTCACACACACGCACGCACACACACACACTCATACACACACACACACACACACACACACAATCACACACCCCTCACATACACACACACAAACACACACACTCACACACACTCACACAAACATTCACACACACACACTCACACAAACATTCACACACACACACACACACACACACCCACAGACATACATACCCACAGACATACATACGCACACACACACAATCACACAAACATTCACTTACACACACACACAAACACGCACATACATAGATGCACGCACACACACGCACACACTCACAGGCACACACACTCATACTCATACACACACACACAATCACACCCCCCTCACATACATACACACAAACACACACACAGAAAGAGACACGCACACACACACACACACACAATCACAGCCTCCTCTCATACATACACACAAACACACACACAGAAAGAGAGACTCACATACACTCACACTCTCGCGCACACACACACAATCACAGCCCTCTCACATACATACACACACACACACACAGAAAGAGAGACTCACACACACATACAGATGAACAAACACCCTCACCTAAAATAATTGCACCCTGTGTGTCAGGAATATCCCGCAGCTGACGCTCGTCCCGTGGATTCAGTGTTTCAGCTGCCGTCTGACGCTCACAAGATTTGTGTGTCTGTTGTTGTGTGTGTTTGTCTTTATTGATTTTGGTTTTGTTACATTTATTTAGCAGACGTGAACATTATAATTGTGTGTTTGGGATGTGGATTTAATGCTCAGACTTTTTTTGCAGTCTATAAATGTACTTTTCAAATGCCTTTGATCTTTCACTCAGAAAGATTGTAGCAGTAAAATGTGTTGCAAACACCTTGTGGAGTTTCAGCCGTGATTTATCCGTTGCTTCAGTTCAGCTGTTGTTGTGTTCCTGCATTCCAGAGCGTTTCTTACATCAGTGCGTTTGTGTTACACTGTAATCGTGTTTAAAGTATTTGACGCTGATAAGAGGGAAACTGGTTCCTTCAGAGCGTTCTGGCAAGGTCAGTGTGAGATAACACACACTCCAACACATTTGCTCATGAAGGACCTTCAGCTCCTCGTATTATTCGTCTGATGTCTCAAACATCTCTTGCATCTCATCAGACCATTAAAATACTCTTTTAGAAGCGAAGGTTCACCCAAAAAGGAAAGTTGTCATCACTCGTTCACCCACAAACCCGTGTGAGTCTCTTTCTCGTGTCGGAGAACCAGCAGTTTATATGCAATGAAAATCAATGGGGATCAACAAGTCTTTAATTACCCACATTCTTCTCTCTCTCTCTCTCTCTCTCTCTCTCTCTCTCTCTCTCTCTCTCTCTCTCTCTCTCTCTCTCTCTCTCTCTCTCTCCATCTCCATCTCTCTCCCTCTCCCTCTCTCTCCCTCCATTTCTCTCCCTCCATCTCTCTCCCTCCATCTCTCTCTCTCCCTCTCTCTCTCTCCCTCTCTCTCCCTCCATCTCTCTCCCTCCATCTCTCTCTCTCCCTCTCTCTCCCTCCATCTCTCTCTCTCCCTCTCTCTCTCTCCCTCTCTCCATCTCTCTCCCTCCATCTCCCTCTCTCCCTCTCTCTCCCTCCATCTCTCTCTCCCTCTCTCTCCCTCCATCTCTCTCCCTCCATCTCTCTCTCTCCCTCTCTCTCCCTCCATTTCTCTCCCTCCATCTCTCTCCCTCCATCTCTCTCTCTCCCTCTCTCTCTCTCCCTCTCTCCCTCCATCTCTCTCTCTCCCTCTCTCTCTCTCCATCTCTCTCTCTCCCTCTCTCCCTCCATCTCTCTCTCTCCCTCTCTCTCCCTCCATCTCTCTCCCTCCATCTCTCTCCCTCCATCTCTCTCTCTCCCTCTCTCTCCCTCCATTTCTCTCCCTCCATCTCTCTCCCTCCATCTCTCTCTCTCCCTCTCTCTCTCTCCATCTCTCTCCCTCCATCTCCCTCTCTCTCCCTCCATCTCCCTCTCTCTCTCTCCATCTCTCTCCCTCCATCTCTCTCTCTCCCTCCATCTCTCTCTCCCTCTCCCTCTCTCTCCCTCCATCTCTCTCCCTCCATCTCTCTCTCTCCCTCTCTCTCCCTCCATTTCTCTCCCTCCATCTCTCTCCCTCCATCTCTCTCTCTCCCTCTCTCTCTCTCCCTCTCTCCCTCCATCTCTCTCTCTCTCTCCCTCCATCTCTCTCTCCCTCTCTCTCTCTCTCTCTCCCTCCATCTCTCTCTCTCCCTCTCTCCCTCCCTCTCTCTCCCTCCATCTCTTTCTCTCTCTCCCTCTCTCTCCCTCCCTCTCTCTCCCTCCATCTCTTTCTCTCTCTCCCTCTCTCTCCCTCCATCTCTCTCTCTCTCTCCCTCTCTCTCTCTCTCCCTCCATCTCTCTCTCTCCCTCTCTCTCCCTCCCTCTCTCTCCCTCCATCTCTCTCCCTCCATCTCTCTCTCTCCCTCTCTCTCCCTCCATCTCTTTCTCTCCCTCCATCTCTCTCCCTCCATCTCTCTCTCCCTCTCCCTCTCTCTCCCTCCATCTCTCTCCCTCCATCTCTCTCTCTCCCTCTCTCTCCCTCCATTTCTCTCCCTCTATCTCTCTCCCTCCATCTCTCTCTCTCCCTCTCTCTCCCTCCATATCTTTCTCTCCCTCCATCTCTCTCCCTCCATCTCTCTCTCTCTCTCCCTCTCTCTCTCTCTCCCTCCATCTCTCTCCCTCTCTCTCCCTCCATCTCTCTCCCTCTCTCTCCCTCCATCTCTCTCCCTCTCTCTCCCTCCATCTCTTTCTCTCCCTCCATCTCTCTCCCTCCATCTCTCTCTCTCTCTCTCCCTCTCTCTCTCTCTCCCTCCATCTCTCTCCCTCTCTCTCCCTCCATCTCTCTCTCTCTCTCCCTCTCTCTCTCTCTCCCTCCATCTCTCTCCCTCTCTCTCCCTCCATCTCTCTCCCTCTCTCTCCCTCCATCTCTCTCCCTCTCTCCCTCCATCTCTCTCTCTCCCTCCATCTCTCTCTCTCTCTCCCTCCATCTCTCTCTCCCTCTCTCTCTCTCTCTCTCCCTCCATCTCTCTCTCTCTCTCTCCATCTCTCTCCCTCCATCTCCCTCTCTCCCTCTCTCTCCCTCCATCTCTCTCTCCCTCTCCCTCTCTCTCCCTCCATCTCTCTCCCTCCATCTCTCTCCCTCCATCTCCCTCTCTCCCTCCATTTCTCTCCCTCCATCTCTCTCCCTCCATCTCTCGCTCTCCCTCCCTCTCTCCCTCCATTTCTCTCCCTCCATCTCTCTCCCTCCATCTCTCTCTCTCTCCCTCCATCTCTCTCTATAAACATCATATTTTATGTTCCACACAAGAAAGAAACAGGACTTTCTGTGTGTATCTGCAGTAGATGCGTGTGTGTTCAGTCGGTGTTGTAGATGTGTGTGTGTGTGTGTTGTGTCGAGCAGGTGCTGCTGGTCTCTGTGAAGCTCCTGCTCTTGATAAGATGAGTCAAGGACAGACTGCAGTGGGAGTTGTGCAGCTTTATGTTGCGTAGACTCAGCAGAGCGTCACGGTTCGTCCCACGCGTGAGTCTCAGAGGAGTTTCTCCCGAACGCTGATCTCCCGCTCCTGTGACACAACACGCTCTCATTTACAGAGTTTATTGGTATTTTAGGGTGAAATTCCCACAGGGTCGTCTGGAGTGATGATCAGAGACGCACGCAGTGTTCCCAGGAGTGTGTGTGTGTGTGTGTGTACACTCTCTCTCTCACACACACACACACTTTCTCTCTCTCTCTCTCTCACACACAGTGTATGTTACATTAGCGTACATTAGTGTATCTATATACAGTGGCTACGGAAAGTGTTCAGACCCCCTTCATTTTTTCACTCTTTGTTATATTGCAGCTATTTGCTAAAATCATTCATTTTCATTCATTTTTTCCCTCGTTAATGTACACACACACCCCATATTGACAGAAAAACAGAATTGTTGACATTTTTGCAGATTTATTAAAAAAGAAACACTGAAATATCTCATGTTCTAAGTATTCAGAGCCTTTGCTGTGACACTCATAACGACAGCTGTGGGTGCTTCAGACGCAGGACGACTGGATGCAATCGCGGGAAAGATGAATGCGGGCAAGTACAGGGATATCCTGGACCAAAACCTTCTCCAGATGCTCAGGACTCACAAGGCTCACAAGATCTTTACATTCAAGGAGGATTGTGTTTGACTAATTACATATTGCGTTTAATTATTTTTTTATTGCAATATAGCAAATTACTATTCAACTTCCTGTTGAAAACTCACACTCACAAACTGAGAGGAGCAAATCTGTACTTTATAAATGTTGTTCAAGGCCGAAATGAAGACCGATACAGTGCATCCCACTCTCTAGAACAGAAGAACCGCGGACAGGAACTCTCTGACCTCATGCGGTGGAGAACAGAGTCTCTTTGAGGAGTCCGAGCGTCAGTCCCCGGGGTCCGGGGCCACAGGTGCAGGCCATGCGGGGGCCGTCGCTGCCGCCCAACGTCTCACTGCGGATCGGGTTCTGTTTGCAGGAATCTGATCTGATCCGGTCAGGAAGCCGTCGGTTTCCCTGCGCTGCTCAGATTGGTTACGGAAGCTCGTCTGGGATGCAGTCTAATGAGCTGAGCGCTGATACGCCGGCTGCTCATGTGTTGAATTAGAGGAATGTGACAAAGTAAACACAACTCAAGTGGGTTAAAGTCACGCTTAATCCATCCCGAGATTTTTTCTTTTTGTGATTTATTCATTTACAAGTGTTGAATGATGCTAAACAAGTTTTTCTATTCTAATATACTTTAAAATGCAATTTATTCCTGTGATTAAAGCTGAATTTATTGGATGATAGATACGGTACCCCGAGATACGAAATTAATCCGTTCCGAGGCGGCCTTCGTATAATGAGTTTTTCGTATCTTGGAACACATTTTACATGTAAAATGGCTAATCCGTTCCAAGCCCTCCAAAAACGTACGTACACTTAACTTTACGAAAACACATAAAAAATGTAAAGTTTGGGGTGCGGAGTGGCTGAGCTAAAGCACGTGCGTATAGAAGATGCATGATGGACAGAATTTGAGAGAAGGATCTCATGGCTTGGCTAGCATCAGGAACCAATGGGAGAGCAGGAGGATGGTGGCGAGTCTACTATAACTAAGATGGCGGCGTGCGGCTCGAGTTTCAAAATTGTTATGGGGCGAATCTCGGACTTTCAGAAACCTTTCGTATCTTGAAAACTTTTCTTATGTAGAGCAGTAAAAATTTTCGTCTTTGCTTTCGTAACTTGGATTTTTCATAAGTTGAGCCTTTCGTATCTTGAGGTACTTTTGGATATCAGTGTAAAACAGCTGTTTTCTATGTGAATATATAGTAAAGTGTCATTTATTCCTGTGATTAAAGCTGAATTTATTAGATGATAAATACAGTAAAACAGTGTAATATTATATCAGTGTAAAACAGCTGTTTTCTATGTGAATATATAGTAAAGTGTCATTTATTCCTGTGATTAAAGCTGAATTTATTAGATGATAAATACAGTAAAATAGTGTAATATTATATCAGTGTAAAACAGCTGTTTTCTATGTGAACATATAGTAAAGTGTCATTTATTCCTGTGATTAAAGCTGAATTTATTAGATGATAAACACAGTAAAACAGTGTAAAACGCCCAGTATCAATCATAAATAAGTCATAACAATAACACATTGTCTCTGTGATTGTTTGTATAGTTTGACCCAAACCAGTCCGACATTCACCAATAGAGTGAGTTTAAGGCGGGGCTTTCTGCTTGACTGACCAATGGCAGAAGGCGTGAGTGTATGAAATGTAAAGATTATGAAATGCTACTGAATATGATTTGAGTTGTTTGTGAGTGTGAATGAGACTTCAGATGATTGTAGGGAAATATCAGAGGGTGGTGTGAGTCCAGGAATAATAGTTTGACGAGCAGCACTGGACGCTGACGGCGACACACACTCACATGATGGAGTGGAGCAGCTGCACACACTGGCACCGCATGAAACACACAGCTTTATCCGGGGGCCCTGCGGCCCTGTGTGTGTGTGTGTGTGTGTTTGTGTGCGGGGCCGGCGGCTCTCTGTGTGTCTAAATACGGTGTGGAACAGCACAGGGGTTTGATGAGCTGCTGCGTCACATGCTGTTGTGTGTCTGTGTGTGTGTGTTTGTGTCTGTGTGTGTGTGTGAGAGAGAGTGTGTATGCATGTTTGTGTGTGTGTGATTGAGTGAGCGTGTGAATGTTTGTGTGAGTGTGTGTGTGTCTGTGTGTGTGTGTGTGTGTGTGTGTGTGTGTGTGTGTGTGTGTGTGTGTGTGTATTTTTGTTTGGAAGTGAAAAGTTTAAATTAGCTCTTTTTAGTTTAGAGAGCTGTCTGCGACTTATATATATATATATACACTATTTTATTTTTTATTTATTATAATTATTTAATTAAATTATTATGTTTTGTTTTACTTTTATTTTAGTTTTTTACTTTTTATACTGTGGCTCTACAGATTGGAAAATTATTCTAAGAATGCAAAAGGTTTTCTTTATAATTTAAAGATATATAAGATATTATAATATATATATATATATGTGTATATATATATATATATATATATATATATATATATATATATATATATATATATATATATATATATATATATGTATATATATAATAAGTTGGGATGAGAGCAAGTTGTTACTGATTTATTATATTATTAGAATTTTATATTTATATTAATATTTCTATAAGACACATATTTTGATATTTATTAGTCAGTTACTCATAATGAACTCGTTGCGCTCCTGTTTTTGCTTGTTTGTCTGTAAGTGTGTGTGAGCTGTGTGTGTTTGTGTTTGTGTGTGTCCATCAGTTAAAGCCGGTTGTGTTGTGTGTGACCCGACGTCTCCCACGCTTTGCTTTAATTTCACTGATGATTTTACTGCAATGTAAAGCAGAACGCTGGCGAGACTCTGCCGTCAGATCCGCTCACGCCAGCTTTGCTTTACACAGATGATTTATTATTGCTCATAATCTCAGACAAAAATAAACAGGCTAAATGAATCGTTTTTCCACCTGGAACTTTGAAAAGCACATCAGTAGTGCTGAACGTCTCGTGTGTGTGTGTGTGTGTGTGTGTGTGTGTGTGTGTGCGGATGAGTTTGTCATGCCATCGTTTGATTCGTTTGACTGGAAGGATTAATTAGACCAAAGGTCAAAGGTCACAGCAGAACCACAATCGGTTTGATTTATATGCATTGAAAATTATATCTTAATATTTTCAAGGATTTTGCTGAACACAATGTTAATCATATGCATTAATTCCTGATGCTTTTCATATTCATGGTTAGTTTATTTAATAAATACATTTCTCATTAAGGCATGATATTTGCCACATTTAATTGATTTCCAGGGCATTTTACCTTTATATGGGCAATATATGCTTTCAATAAATTATTTCATTTAATCAATAAATTCAGTTTGAATCAATTATAAGATAATCTGTAATTCAGCAATTATGCTGAAATCATAATTGTGTAAATAATGCTATAAGATGAATGTTTAAGAACTATATTTAGAAATATGAAATACTATTTCATACAATAACAGACAATATTGTGTCTAAAATGTAACTATAATGGAACTTGTTTATTGAATTGCTGTATAAAATCAATACCATTTGCAAACATGCTGATATTTGGGAAAAACGTGTCTTGCTTGTGTGAAATTGCTTAAGCACAGACAGGAAGTCATAATCATAATTCAGTTGGTTAAAATGGCGACTGTCAAAGCGATAGTGAAAGCACACATCGCCCGTCGCAGACGATTGCTATGATTGATACGGTCCCCTCTTTTTAAGCTGGGCCCCCCCAAAAAAAAAATTCTGGCTACGCCCCTGGATGGAGGACGCATCCTGACTCCTGTGTGAACTCACTGAGGTCAAAGTGTGTGTGTCCACTAGATTTACTCCCTACACCTGGAGAACTGAACAACCTGATCCTCTCTCTCTCTCTCTCTCTCTCTCTCTCTCTCTCTCCGTTCTGGTGATTAACTCCGTTTTAGTTTATTTATCAAAACATTTGTCTTCAGAAATGAGCCGTTCAACAATTCTTAAGAGATCTAAAAAAGACAAGTATACATATATACATTACGATGTCATTGGTAAATATTTATTTTATAAAAATACCTGTTTAATAGTTCAATCATTTATATTTATAAACTATTGGTATAAATGTAATATTAGTCTAAAACTAATACTTTTAGTTTTTGGAGGGGCAGATAAATAACTCATAATAATTTATGGCAGGAATCTGTTTCGTGAGCTTTGAAGATTTGAAGCTTTGAGGATGTTGTTTCTCGGT